>LAPY01000344.1:60765-76152 GCA_000970635.1 Eragrostis tef | reverse complement strand
TACCAGGCCTCTGCAATCCGCCACGTTCAAAGGCAACCTAACCGGGTTTTCAATATCGGTTAGTTCCCGAGGGGAACCTGCAGTATTGGGGTTGAGTACCAACCTCGGTATGATAACCGTGCTCCGAAACAACATGTCTTGAGTGTGCATGACCTTGCTAATGTATGTAAACTTGTAGAATTAATTACTAGAAGTAAATAGATGTAAGATTAACACATAAGAATCTTAGTCTCTATCTCGTTGTTCTCCCAACATAACTTCTATTTTCTCTCTATTCCTTGGATTATATGGTGAGTGCCACCCATATATCATGTACCTCTTTTACCCCCGTGTAAAGTAAGGCATTGTTATTTTCATATAATATGTATTCACTTTGTTCATATTCAACTTCCTACCGCTCTACTTTCCTGCGGAAATATAAATACGATAACCCTATAATACTCCAAGATGAAATGCTACAATGGTGTTCCTTGCGCTTGCAGAATTAATAGAAAATTGATAACATACATAATCACCGCCAACAGTGCGCCTTGGGCACCAGCGCCGAGAGCAGGTGCAGGCGGACCCGCGTCTGCGCGATGCGCAGAACCGGGAACAGGAGCAGGTGTGCTCGGTGGGGGTGGTGTACCTGCAAAAGAAGAAGAGACTGTCGGTATCGACAGGTTAGTAGGAGGATCCGTGGGAAGAAGGAAATTAAAATCTTCTGTTGGAACCTGTGTTGGTGTGGAGGCAAAAGGGAATGTTGATTCGTCGAATACGACATGGCGTGAAGTGATCACGCGTCGTGTGGACGGATCAAAACAACGGTACCCTTTGTGTTGGAGCGGATAGCCAACAAACACGCAAGGCGCAGATCGTGGGGAGAGCTTGTGGGGTGCTGTGGAGGCGGTGTTTCGAAAATAGAGACAACCAAATACCCGAAGGTTACTGAGATCAGGAGATGAGCCAAAGAAGCGAATGAAGGGAGTCTCAAACCGTAGAGCTGCAAAAGGACGCCGGTTGAGAACATATGTAGCGGCAGCAAGGGCCTCTGCCCAGAAACATGGAGGCGTGTGCGTCTGAAACAACATTTTGCAAACAACATCGTTAGTAGTGCGAATCGCGCATTCTGCCTTGCCGTTTTGTTGAGATGTGTAAGGGCAAGAAAGCCGAAGAAACATGGCATGAAGCCGAAAGAAATCGATGTTGACGGTGTTAACAAATTCTTTACCATTATCGGCTTGAAAGGACCCAATGGTCAAATGAAACTGGTTACGCAATGGAAAGGTCCAAAAGTAGTGAGAAAAATCATCAACTAGAATAAGATAATATTTGTATCCCGAATTACTAATGACAGGTGACGTCCACAAATCACAATGGATGAGTTGGAACGGCACAACACTAACAGAATGGGACCTATCAAAAGGTAAACATACGTGCTTGCCAAGTTGACATGCATGACAAATAGAAGTGTCGACATTATTACATGAAATAAGACTCGACTTTGATAAAGAGTGCATGACATCGCGACCGGGGTGACCAAAGCGCCGGTGCCATGTATCGAAGGAAGCTGTGACGGACAGAAGAGCGATGGCAGCAGCAGTGGTGGCGGCGTCAAAAGTGTAGAGATCGCCGTCACTATTGCAGCGAAGAATCACGGTCCTAGTTTGAAGATCCTTTATAGAGAAACCAAAAAGGTCAAATTCAATGGAGACAGAGTTATCACGAGAGAATTGACGAACAGAAATTAAATTCTTTATCAGGGATGGGACAATAAGAACATTAGAAAGACGAAAGCGAAAAGACGGGGTAGGTAAGTAAGTTGTGCCAGTGCAAGTAATAGGAATAGAAGAGCCATTGCCAACTGTAACAAAAGAAGGCTGAGGAAGGGGTAAAGAAGAAGAGAGAGTACCATCATCTGACGCCATGTAGGAAGAGGCGCCAAAGTCCATCACCCACACCTGTGATGGTGTCTGCAGAGCGTTCAGCGCTGCAATTAGGGACGCTTGGTCCCACTGTGGAGCAGCAGTGGTCGCACCGGACTGCTGAGAGGCCGACGGCGTAGAAAATTAAAGAGGCGCCATCGTGGTGTACGCCTGGGCCGGTGCTGGCGCAGGCGTATGGGCCGGCCGTGGGCCGAGAATGCCGGGGGCAGGGGACTGCTGGCGCGAGGTGGAGGATTGAGCCTGCTGGACCAGCCAGGGTGACATGCACACCCAGGGCCCGGTAGGATAGCCCAGCGGGGGTCGCGGGCCGAGCAGGCCGTTGCCACTGCGGCCTTTGCCACCGCGACCCCGGCCTTTTTCGCCGTAGCCGCCCGATCCACCGGAGCCCCCGTCGACGCGCCCGTTCGACGAGTTGGAGTGGGCACGCAACGAGTTGTCGGCGCAGGAGGAGCCGCCCGGGCAGCCGGACGACGCGACGAGGGCAGTGGCGGCGCCGTCAATAGGCGCCCCCGCGACGGGTTCGTTGAGGAGGAGCATGTAGCGCGCCTTGGAGAAGTTCGGGAGTGGGTCGAGGTAGGAGATGAACATGGTGGCTTGGCGCAGGCGCGGGCTCAGACCTCGGAGCGCGTTGAGGACGAGTTCGTCGTCTTCAATCTTGTAGCCAACGTCCTGCAGGGCATCGGCGCAAACCTTAAGGCGATGCAGATAGTCGGTCACCGAGAGGTCGCCTTAAACCATTGAATGGAACTGGTTGCGGAGGTGGATGGCGCGCGCGTTGCGGTTGGCGGTGAAGAGGCCAGCGATACGATCCCAGAGCTGACACGCGTTCTGGCCGTCGGCGATGGCAGAGTCGATGACGTCGGCGGCGACGGAGCTGTAGATCCAGGTGCGGACACAGTCGTCCGCGACAACCCAGATGGGATCGTCGGCGCGAGGTGGGATGGTGTTGTCGAGGTGCGCCGCCAGGCCAAATTTCCCGCAGGCAGCGAGGAAATAGGTTTTCCACTTCTTGTAGTTGGAGGTCTTGAAGCTCAGAACGACCGGAACATGCGCCTTGATGGAGTGGACATTGATCGCGGTGAGGAGGTTGGGTGGGAGAACGGGCGACTCGGTGGATATGAGCACGCCGGAGGTGGAGGAAGCAGAAGTGCTGGAGCTCGAGGCCAAATCGGTGCTCATGGCGATGGGAAGGGGCGGCGCACAGAAGTGGCGGCGCTAGGTTTAGGGTTTGGGATAGCGGAAGCTGTAGAGTTTAGGAACGAAACTCGTCTGATACCATGTGAACGAGGTATGCGAGAGGGAATTTGAGAAAGCTCGTTAACATGCTCTCACCTTTCCGATGACATCCATCCCGTCGCACACCGAGACCAAGAGTTCTCATTTTTTTTTATATAGATAATACCAAGAATTCTCATAGCCAGCACGGCGTTTGGCGTTTCTATTTGAAGTTTTGAATGGCGCAGGCGTGCAGCGCCGAGGTTGACCAGGGGGTCCCGGTCCCAACGGCAACAAGATTCCTCGGCACCCAAAGAGGCTGCCGGTGAACTACCATGCTAAAAGGGCTCGAATTTCCTTCGTTGCCTTCTTACAGTAGCAACTCGGCAGGCAGCGCTGTCTTCGCCGGCCGTGCCATGGATGCCGACCATGCAGTAACTATCATCTCGCTCCATACGCCTACCTCGCCGGCGGCTTATCCCCTGTGCCACCGGGAAGTTGGCGCGACGCATCCACCTCATGATTCCCTTTCCTGGACAGGGCGCCCATGAACAACTCTTGATGAAAATGCTTGACCAATGCGACACTGTTGAGACTAGACGTTTACAGCGTAGAATCAATTTAAACTTGAGAATGACGGATACAGCAGACTTGAAAAACGCACGCTGAAATCAGTTGACATTAAACTGAGAAAAAAATTGAGCGACCCTGACAGAGCAAGGTAACGACTTGACACCCCTTTGCGTCAACAAGGTCAACATCATGAACAACAAAATATAGAACTTGTTATGGTAGGCTTTCCTTTTATTTTCCACTTGCTACGTGGCCCATCAAACGAACAAGAGAAGGAAAGACAGTCTCAACGCAAACATGACCACCAATGAAGTGCTTCGTTGATTTCAAATCAGCTCAAGAATTTCGTGTAGTACAAAAAAAAATAACAAATACAAGACTGGTGACCACAGAATTATAAATCAATAATGATACAAGTGAACTGAAAAGTGAATGTTTTCTTTTTCAAAAGCTATACTTGATGGGGAACTTACAGTAACCATGTTAAGGCAAGCCTAACAAGATGAACAACAAGCCACATGGGGAAAAACACCTTGCATGGTAGAGCTATTCGGGATACGACTCCATGCTAATGCCCCAATCTCAACTGTTTGCTATGTATCAAGCAAAATCTTCAGAGTCTTCGCGGCTAAATCAATGCCTTCCAGCAGCCAGGAAAGAAAGAAATCATATAAGTCTCAGCTCATATTCGCCGGCCATTGTGATGTATCTGACCCAAGGAAGGGCCTGATAACCACTCTTTTCGATAATCTTCAGATACCGAACCTGCAAAAAATACAATACAAAATGGCATACTTAAACTGATTGGAGATGCCAGAGAAACCATCAAACCTTGATAAATAATAATAACAGCCATATTACCTGAATGCCGGATACGGTGAAATATGGTATCTCAAATTTCACTCGTATCGGTGCCTTCTTTTCAGGTACTGCTTCTTCCGCTGTTATGCTAGGAAGACTAAATTCTGCCCTGCACATGTATTCCTAGAAGTATAGATCCAGTGTATTAGAACATTACAAAGTAGCAATGAACAGAAATCAGGGATCAACTTGGGAGAATATTATATTTACCTTGCCGCCGGGAAACGATTTTACTTTCCAGACCATTGCATCTCTCTCAGGTGCATAGGAAGCTGAACCCATTGAAGTTCTTATATTTGGGTTTGTGGCATCTAAAGGAACAGGCACTTCAATTTCAACATTTGTTGCTGTGCTGCAAATGACAAATAAACCCATTATTCAAGAATGCTCATTCCTGTAATACAAGAATTATTCTTGTTGTAAAGTCACTCACCTCCTTTCCTTGAACTGACTCCTTGCCTTCACCATGAGTTCTATGCGACTTCTAGAATGCTTTTCAATTTGAGCTTCCACCCAGATAAGAGGTTTTACCTAAAACATCAAGTGCAGACACGATATTAAAAAGGAGAACCAAAATAAGCATTTCAGATGTCTAATTCAAATAGTAGCAGGAAGGGAACCTGGGTGCTAAGCCTGTATGTCATTAGATCAAAAGCGCCATCCGGAGGTATGAAGGATATAGTCCTATCATTCTCAAATCTAGCCAAACGTACACACCTGTCAAGAAAAGGGAAATGGTCATGCCGAAGTCATGAGCAGAGTACTCTGTAAAGGGAAGAGCAATATTGGGCTTACTGGTGGAATTTGATGTCATCAAGGTCTATGGCTTTTCCTTTGGTTGCTCGGCCTTGAGCCTCCAAAAGAACCCTGTCATTCAACCCAAGTTTGCACTCTGGCATTCCACTGTTTCAAAAAAATAATAAAATTGTTAAGAGTTAAATATGAGTATATCTGAATGCAAGCTAGCATACATTTTTAGATAGTAAGTGTGACAGCATGAAATTTTTAATTTGAAGCAAATATAAGGAATTTGTATAAATCAAATTCTGAAGATCAACAAACCACTCCTTTAAATTAGACCATGACTTTACAGCCATTCTCAACATTTGTAAACAGAAACCCAACATCTGTGAATTAATATCACAATTTTGTGCATCACCAATGCTAAGAGCATAAATAACGTGTGTGCACATTTGATTTCTCGATTTCTTCTCAATGTTATATACGAGTAAACATCTTTCTGTCTGAAGACTGATACCAGAAAATACAGCAACATTGTGGAACTTAACTACGAGTGCGGTAAGATTTAGATCCTGCGACCCGTATTTAAATCATTTTAAAGTGTGATTGTTGGATAGTACCACTGAATGAAATTTGTACCTTAATTAACTAGCTCTAAGGCTATGCACAGCGCTTCAAATACTCGATAAAAGGATTAACAAATAAAACAAATGAAATCTTATAGCTCCTAGATATAAGTCGTTTCAAAGAGTGATATGGTGAAGGTTGCGGTTGACTAGTTCTTGGTATAAATATATACCGTTTCAAGTAAAAAAGACTATTTCTAATGGAAATATTTTTCATGATGAATCTCATAGCATCAATCTTACATTTTCAATCTAAGTCACATTTTAATTGAAAAGTTTGACAAACAAGAATCCTAAACAGGTTATATTTTTGCGGAGGGAGTACCAATGAAATGTGGCATTTGGAGCTTAATAAACTTGTGAGTAGACGACAATAGCGCGTGTTAAATACAGCACTACTCAAGTGATGGCCGTGGCTATGAAACAATATATAAAGTGGTTAAGAAAAATGAACAAAATATGACGCTTTCTCGCTGACGATGCATAGAGCAAAGTCAAGTCTTAAGCAAGATATGGCGCTTTGGCTTGCATCCCTGTAATTTTATTTTGCTTTGTTCACTGTGTACATAAACACTAACCACTAATGTTAATAAAAATACAGCAGGGGAAATCCCCTTCTGTTTTCCGTCAAAAAAAAATGAACAAAATAGTTGCATAGTTGGACGAAATAGATAAATTCATCGTGATTTCTATGACTTGGTGAAAGATTTATGCCACATCAAATTGATCTATGTGGAACAAAATCATCTATAAGTTGTAACTGAAATAATGTAAAATCTTCAAGCCTAAGAATTGCAAGCTTCAATAGCAAACAAACCAAAAATTAAGATAACCATATTTGAGACTACATCATCCAGCATAATATCAGCATAAAATTTGCCCATAGCACCCCCAAAATGATCAACAAATTCCAATAAACACTTCGAGGTCACCAATAAATTTAGTCTTCTAAAAGGGTTTAAATAACGGGTTGGGCACTTTGGTTGGTTGTGAGACCTCATGATATGCTGCCTTTCATCTTTTATTTTTAGCAATATGATCTATACTGAACTTCCTAACAGAAGAAATTTATGTCATCATGATTCATGAAGCTTGCCAATGTGTGACAATGCTAACTCACCTCAAATATGTCCGCATCTTCAGTGCCCCAACAACATCTGATCTCACAATCTGCCCATTGCTGTTAACTAGAATGTTAACGCTCTCCACTACATCCAAGAACACCTGCGAGAACATAGGTTAGGCTGTATATCAATAGCCACCACAGAAAAGTCTGCACTAAATGAGGGGGCATACCTCATTCTTCTTGTAGCGAATCCCCTCACTCCTCCATGACACGGCATTGGTAACAGCCATTGGTGGCCTCTGCGAGACCTCCATCCTATACGCATCTGTCTTGATGAACTCGCTCAAGATCTTCGCCTCCGTGTATTGTGGGTACCCGAAGTCCATCATCTCATCGAGCAACTCATACTACATGGACAAAATGGACGCCCCATCTGGTCAAATCCCAGCAATTGGGTATGAAACATAGAAGTAGCACTGGAGCATTCACTCACCACGACGACAAAGTTATCCCTGAGCGACTCCTCCTCCAACTCCTCGAAGTAGTGCTTGAACACCTACACTCACGCAGAAACAGCGTGAAAAAGCCAGGCTCTAACATGAAATCTAATGTTGGTAAGGGGCAGAGCAGGTACATCGACGACGCGGTGGAGGAAGAGGAGGATGCTGGCGGCGTTGCAGTTCTGGCGGGAGGCGGTGAGGAGGAAGACATTGTTGTGCTGGATGAACATGTAGGTGACGCCGGCGTCGTCGTACACCACCGGCGAGTGCGCCTCCGCGTCGCCCTGCCCATTCCACAGCAACTCAGAGCCAGATCTCACGGGCACAAGACAGGGCAGCAGCGCCAGGGGCTGGTCGGTCGGTCGGTCGCTTACCTCCTTGTCGAGGAGCTTGGTGAAGAAGCGTTCGGCCTGGAGCGCGGAGACATCGCCGCGGTAGTCCCGCCAGACGAGGACGCGGCCCTTGATGTCCAGCAGGAACAGCGCCGACACCGCGCCCGCCATGGGCGGCGATCTCGCCCTCGCCCGCCGGATCTGGATCTGCGCGTCCCGCGTGCGGCTCTACCTCCGGCCGGCGGCGGCCATGCGGTGGCGGCGAGGAGGGGTGTCCCGGATCTCGGCTGCTGCGCCGGCGCACGACGGGCTCGCCGCGGTGCTGTGTTCGGTTGGATCGGAGCCGGGACGCGGGGATCGGGGGGATCGGAAGTGGAGAGGGCGAGGAGGGCGTAGGATCTGAGCGGTTTTCTCGCGTCACACTGAGCGGTGGGGCCCTTGTGCTATCCGACGTGGAGCTGCTGTTTGCACTGTTTAAGCATTTCAGGTGGCCAGATCTGGGTCTGAAGAGTTTACAGCTTCCAGGATACCTTGATGTTGAAAACAAGCAAATACGTTTCAAAAAACAAAACAAAAAAACAAGCAAATAACTCAATACTTCTGGGGTCAAAGAACGAACTTTTGCTTCTTCTTTTTTGGAACTTCTTGCGTGTTTATTATGGAGAAATGATAGGGTTCAGGGCTCATAGGGAAGAACTGGGATCATAGCTTCATCCCAGCGAGTGCTAGTGCAGGTGCAAATGAAACTAAACAGGCGAAACTGAATTTCACACTGACTGTACAACTAAAGCGTAAGCTTAACAATGAACTAGTAGTAAAAACAGAGTAACAGGTCACTATCCGCATGTGACCCCTCGGGTGGTTGCAAACTTGCAACTACACGTGCATTCCATTTGTTTGTTTGCGTAATTGCATTTCATCACATGTTTCAATTTCAGTGCACATTTATGGGCCTTGGCCCGTATTCAAACGGGCCTTGGACTGCTTGCTGTCTCAATTTCTTAGTAGATCTTCCGTCTAATTCTTAAAAAAAAAAAAAGCAGACCTTCCGTCTTAAGAACCCAGATATACCCTAGTGGTTTCATACCTGCAAGAACTTTTGTTTTACACTCCCCAGTCCCATCAGCAAGCTTTTTCAGTACAATTGAGACACTCACCATACTCACCCTCTATGAACGCATATATGCAAACCCTACTTCTACGAGCATCTTCGAAAACTAAGTCGACAAATCTTTCAAGTTGACTGATAAGCTTTTATGAAATTTAGTATTCTCCCAGATAGCTTTGATCGACCAATGTGGCCCTTCTATGCTCTCCAGTACAGCTCTAAACGATGTATCATGGCTCGTCACTCTTTAATATGGTTTAAATAATGCATATGTAACATCACATAAGTTTTAGGTCAAAAAAGAGCCATGTAGGCCGATCAAAACTATTCAGGTGGAAATATGAAAACTCATAAAAACTTGTACTACCTCCGTATTTTAAATGATACTGGTTAGTTTGGAAGACTGCAACAAAAATGTTTTTTTTTTGGTTGGGGGGGGGGATGACTGCAACAAAAATGTTGTAAAGGGGGTATGAAAACCCTCTCAAATGTAACTGCCCATTTGTTTTTTTTTAAAAAAAAACTACTACATATAGATGGAAGTAGAAATTCAAATTCTGCCACTTACATCTATATGCACTGCTTTTTTTTTAACAAATGGCCACTTAAAAAATGTTTTTTTTTTGGGTTGGGGGGGGGGGATGACTGCAACAAAAATGTTGTAAAGGGGGTATGAAAACCCTCTCAAATGTAACTGCCCATTTGTTTTTTTTTAAAAAAAAACTACTACATATAGATGGAAGTAGAAATTCAAATTCTGCCACTTACATCTATATGCACTGCTTTTTTTTTAACAAATGGCCACTTACATTTGAGAGGGTTTTCATACCCCTTTATAACACTTAATGGTCAGATGGTGCTGCTAGTGTTCGCATCTCCGGGTTGTCGTTTGTAACCTGCAAGCAAGGAGGTGGGACTGTGTGTAATTTCATGTCATGGGTTTGCCGTTCACTCGTTCTAAAACACCTTTCTATTTCCTTTGCGAAGTGTTCTCAAACACCTCGATGTCGTTTGCCCACCACGAGCCTTCCCTTTCTGAAAGTCTGTCCGCAGTCTGTTTTTGCCTTCACTGAAGCTGTCTGCAATTTGTTCCAGAATCTTCCCGAGCCGTCAAAGAGCGACAGGACAACTGACCGAGACAAGAGCCGGAGCGTTTCGGAGGAGCACTGCAGCTGCTGGAATCGGCTACCACCTCAGGATCGTGTCTTGCACAAGCAGCCAAAATCAAGGTAGCATCAGCGACGTAAGGTTCAGTTGAACTGCACCAAATGTCATCTTCCTCACCAGTCACTTCTATGGTAGCAATTCGATCAACTTCAAGTCCACTCCTTTCGAGAACACACAATACATGTTTTCCATAAGATTGTCACATTCATGCAAAAACACTCGGACAGGAGTAGGTTTCTGCCTGGCGTTCAGCTCAACTTGTTGGAAAGAAAGGGCGGGAAGAAAATAAATGGAACCGGGAATATGCTGGTGACACGAGCTGGTTAATACTACTATACGCACCTAAATAGCAATGTGCTTTATTATAACCGGGTGCAGGGTCAAACAAGAAAATGAACACTAAACAACATAGTACAAGCAATTCATCCGCATCAAGCCTAGTAGTTGATGCGAGCATCGGTAGAGCACACATTTTGGCCCGCCCATTTGGCCAGTCTACTTGTCCCTCTTGTAGATCTTGTGCAGGAAGGACTTCAATACAGTCTGAACCTCTTTTTTAGGCTGGGCCTCGATGTCGGCGATCAGCTTGTTGTAACTCTCCCTCTCGTATTCATGAAACACCGCCTGTATGTATTCCAATGACAAAAGGACATAAACAAAGCTACATGCAAAATTGTTCAGGTACAAAGATATGGCAAGGACTTTGGATATTGTATCAGAAACTTAAACTAAATCGGTGTCATCATTATTCAGTTTTATTGTTTATTATAGACAAAACAGAATATTGTTGTTTCATACTCCCTCCATTTGCAAATTGATGTCGTCAGGACAGGAAGATTAGTTCAATTTTGAATTATTCCAGCTGTCTGGACGAATTCTTTTCGCGAACGGAGGGAGTATGACATAGGGCAATGTGGGACAGAGGCGTTTTTTCATGCCTTATGCTGCTCTCCGTGATACATGGTCACCTCAACTGATAATGATCCATAAATGATATGAACATGGAATCGTTTAAACAAACCTCAAGGTTAAGCTCTTTGTACAAGTCCTTCACGTTTGCAACAGATTTTGGATCCGACTTTCCATAATTTTCCTATTGACCAGACATGACGGGCTTAGACACTATCTTTTATGTTGTATAGAAAATGATCAGATGAATAGAACTTACAAATAGAATGCTCTTTTGGCTCTCATCAGCACGCTCAAGAGCTTGCACGACTAGCCAGGAACACTTGTAGTCTTCGATGTCAGTTCCAATCTGTCATAAAGGTTCATAATTTAAAGAAAATAAGGCCTTGATTGCAACCAACCCAATGGTTACACTAAATAGTAAGAAAATGGTGTTAACACTAACCTTGCCGATGAATTCAGGATCACCATAACAATCTAGATAATCGTCCTGTGGAAAAATATCATTAATTAGAGGCAGGGCATATGTGCAATTCATATTTAGTTCCCTGCGAAAGGCAAGAAAAATACCTGAACTTGAAAATATGTCCCCATTTCAACAAGAATGTTCTTGACATCACCAAAGTTATCCAGGTTCTCACCAGACAGCAGCAGTGCACATGCAACCTTGGATGCAGTAAAATATTGTTACTACAGACATCTAATTAAAGGCTCCCATTACCATCCAGAAAATATAAAGAAACAACCAGGATGCTAGTTCTTACAGGAAGATAGAATGAATAGTAGGATGTCTTGTATTCGACAATGCGCCGGTGTCTGTGCAAATGTGAACCATTGACAAAAGTTAGCAATAGATTATGATGGTATCCCAAATTCGAGGTACTACAGAAATAATGAAGCTCATCATGGAAACTCTTGGTTACCAAAATATATGCAATAAATCATGAAAGGAAACAAAGCATTTGAATTGTGATACTGCTACTGTGCTACATGAACTTACACTGTCAAGTTATATTTAGATAGGTCCTTTTCACCTTCATGAGTTGTGATAAGATCCAACAACTGTCCTGAAGCTGTCTTGAACTCAACCTTGAAACATAAAAGGAGTATCAGTCAATTATAAGAAGCATTCAGTGAATTTAGCATGAGAAAAACTTTTTTCAGAAGATACCATTACCTCATTGAATAGATCAATAAGATCAACATAATATGGCTTTCCCTTGAAGTGACGTTGAAGGATCCGTGAAATATGGTTGCGAAGGATAATCCCATCGTTTACAGCAATGAGACCAACCTATTGCAAATCAAAACGCAAGCAATCAGTTTCACAATTACAAGTTAAAGGCAGTACAGTGGTACAAATATTTCCAATGAGCGATCAAATAGAAATATAGAACATGTGATGCTGAGAATAAGTTTCCGAAGTGAAGATTGATAGAAACATAGAACATGTAAGAGTTGCTTAACAGATAAGCAGGTTCTGAGATAATTAGATTGCTAACTCCAAACCTTCTCAAGTAAAACCTTGATACAGCTATCAAAATGATAATAGATAGAATAATCTGGTCAACAAAAAGGATAGTTCTTCCTCATCTAACCTGAGGCACCCTGAACCAGCAAGGCTGGCCACGTCGTGTCTGGGAGTTGTCCATGATATCATCAAGCACAAGAAAATAAGCTTGAAGCTGTGAAATGAGAAATGATGGTTAGGTCCCAACTAAGCTCAGATTTAAAGCTATTAACACAAATATGCTTCAAAACAACATCAGGGGGGAGTATTACCCATTCAATACACCAACCAAGGGTGCAGGCAAGAAATGTCTCCTCCTTGCTCAGGACATCGACACCCTTCAATATCTTGTAGCTATCAATGACAGAAAGCCCTCGGTTGCACTTTCCTCCAAGAACGTTATAATCCACCATCTACTCCAGATGAAATAAAACAGGTCATACAGAAGGAAAAAAAAAGGTATCCACTTTCTATAGATTTGTTTATTCTGCAGACCACAAAACATTGGTAAACGAAACGAGGTAAGTGGAGAATTCATTATAAGACCTGTCTGCTGACTCCATCAATATGTACCCATTTGACAGCACAGCAGCCAGCAGAAGCGCTGGTTATGTCAGAAGAGAACAAAAGCAATCCATCAACTATACTCCTAGATAACTAGCAAGGTATAACACGCCCTATCAAATATGCAATGCTACCAGTTTCTGTTGGTCGTGAAATCTCAACGATAGTGTTGTATTCTCTTCCTTAATACGAAACGTGCAACACACAATCTTGAAGAAAAAATATATGTGATGCTCCTCATTTTCCTTCGCCTGTAACTTTTCTACTGATTGGCCAAGTAAAAGTGACTGCCTTAATACTACCAATAGACATAATATCTTGTGCTAGTGACAAGTTGACATGTTAATCAATTTTTCTGTTCATTTGATACTTAGGTCTCCTAGATGTATTTTAACAATTTGTTCTTATCATTACGAAATAAAAACGGATTCACATGATGAAAGTATCTTCTAAAAAAAATGTTTTCATGCGTCCAATCCATTTATTTCTGAAAAAGAAATTGTGACCATGGATAGCGATTACATTTTTTCATTATTTGGAAGGGGTTAGTCAAGCATAACTCAATTTTAACAACAGGGGACCATCTGCTCAACCTAAACCTGTCAAGGCAGTAATATTTCCCTAAAAAATAACCCAAGCCCTCTATAGTTATACCGGTGTTCCTAAGAAAATAGTAAATGGTGCAGAATATTTCAGAAAAAAACACTGAATTTTTTATTCAATATCTCCTTGAATGTGTGTGCCAATTATGTGTGTCCTAGATGATACTAAGATCCACCGGCAACCTAACTCAATATATAAACCTTATGGGCCATAGCAACGTCAAGGATCAGGAACAAAGAGCTCACATGCTAAGAGTCAGAGATTAACCAAACTGAGGTAGAGAAGGAAAGTTATTTTCTAGCAACTGTAGATTCCACAAGACCTATCATAACAAACTGGTGGATCAATGGACAGCCTACAATTAATCCAGAGTAGAAAACACAGACCTTCCTTTAAGTCTGCTTAGAACATCTTCTTTTTTTGTGTGTGTGTGTAAGACAGAGAGAGATTACGGGCTCTGTAGCAAACCAGTTTCAACACGTCTAAATCAATCTAGAACAATTTTAATGTGCGCCTACTCTGTTACTCCCAAGTCCCAACACTCTAACTCCTTATGGAACACAGAAAACATCACACGAACCGGGAGAATTCACCGAATGCTCGACCTGGCATCATATCCTCCTAATTGCCCGATTCCAGAAAACACGGCAAAAGTCCGAAGCTCTGACGCGATCAGAGAGGCCGCCTCCGCTAAACTCTGGACCAGATCAAACCAACATCCACACTGAGAAATTAAGAGACGACAAGGGGAAGGGAGCATTACTCGGTCGATCCACTGGAGCGACTCGTCGGTGAATTCGAAGGCAGGGTCCTCGAGCATCTCCTGCTTGAGCTTGTTGTAAATCGCCGTGAACGCGGCCTTGGTGTCTCCGCCCGAGCCGTTGGCCACCGCCACCGCCGTCGCCATTCCGCCCTCCTCGGAGCTCGTCCCGGCCTCACGTGGCGCGCGCGCGGGAGGAGGCGGGGCGGAATTCTGTAGAAAGAATTGGAGAGGAGGCGGAGAGGGAGGATGGGGAGCGAGGATGCGCTGTTCCGGCGCTGCTTCTGCACGGGATTATGATGCGGGGCAACGGATTTGTGGGCACACGACGTTTATTTATGGACGGGACGTGCCACGGAGACCGCGACGGCGACAACCGGGTTCCGGGGATGGTGGCACGCTGGAAAATTCAGAGGTTTTTTGAAAAGTGAGTCTTCGAGTTCAAACAGATACTAAAATATAAAGGAGAAATTTGTTGTGACACTCCATAATCATGGTTTTAGTTGTAACGCGCCGCTGGATTTTAGACAACACACTACAAATGCATGACTCTTTTGATGTGGCACACCTAGGAAAATGATATGTTCATTTTTTTTATCTCACTGCATGAAATAAATTACAAATTGAAACATTGCGCAGTGATTCATTATTATATTCTCTATCTATGTTTTTTTTTTGCAAAAGATACATTATGGATAAAGAATGCAACGGTGTGCAAAGTTTTTATTTATAATGTATCTCACTCAATGGGATAAAAACTATTTAAAATATCAAACAAAAATACTTTAGTACTCCCTCCGTCCTAAAATATAAGCATTTTTTTTACTTTTAGACATCACGTTTGACCGTTCGTCTTATTTAAAAAACTTATAAACATAATATTTATTTTGTTATGATTTGTTTCAACAATAGATATAATTTAATATA
>LAPY01000344.1:13178-26738 GCA_000970635.1 Eragrostis tef | reverse complement strand
GCGGGCCGTCGACGGCGAGGCGCCGCTGCACTGTTGGGGCTCCGAGAGCAAGATCGACGGCTACGGGGAGGCGCTGGAGCACAAGTTCCTGCTCCCCTGCCACGGCCAGCAGGAGCAGAGCATGCCGCATTTCGATTTCGACATCAGCCGCGGCGCCGTGGTCGGCGAGTTCAACCTCGAGTTCTTCTGAGGCTGCCTTCTCTGGATTTTGGCAATTATATATCTCGTATATATTCCCTATATATATACACACACTGTTCGATCTCAAAGGCGTTTTACACACGGACAAAAGACCACCCGGGAGCTTAGAGACTGTACTTTGTTCATTTCCTCCCTAGTCCTTACTCCTTAACAAACCTCTTTTGTTTTTATGTTTTTTTGTATGTGTAAAATAAAGGCATAGGGCATACATATATGTAGAGATGTAAACACAGTGTAGCTTCTATTATTAAGGTTTTGTAAGAATAAGTTTCTTACTCCCTGCACTCACTTCATTTGCTATTAGTATCACTGAAGAAAGCTCTAGATTATTTGCTCACGCAGAAATCAATCAGAAGGTTCCATCACTAGCTAATTGCTCACGCAGCTCGCTGTACGTCCCGGTTCAGCTTTCCTTGATTTGTGTCCCACGAAACGAAAGCAACGAGAAAGAAAGCTACATGGCTGGAATCAGCGGCCGGCACCCGCCATGCTAGTCAATTTCAATTATTTGTTTTATTAAGAGTAGTACTGAACGCTTGTTGTTGTTAATGCTGCTGTTAGCTTGTAACCTAATTTATCTCCAACAAAGGTCCGCTTTTGCTAAAAGGCCGTACATGTGTGGCACTACCGTGGAGCCGAATAATTTAGCGGTGTTTGGCGTGGAAAAGCGGGCGAGTAGTAGTGGAATTAAAGAAAGACGTGAGCCACTTTGCTGACTCTTTGGAATTGCTACCCGCGTTTCTACGAAACCAAGACGGGCCGCAACGCCTATACGAGTAGCATTTGTCATTAAAAGCTTGATTGATTTAGCGAACGTGATAATAACAACGATAGAGCACGATGTGAGTCCGTCAACTATGTCGGATGGACTTGGCCATGAATATGATGTCAAAAGACCTGGCTGCAGCTGGTCTACACGAAGGTCGTCGTGAACATCGTGTCCAAATCGAAACAGGGATGCCATAAAAGCTGTCCAAACGGAGGGCCCGGCGCGATCAGGATGTTCAAGAAGACATCATCGTGCAAGAAGACATCATCAGGCGCAAACAATCGTCTCGCCCCCACACCAAACCGACGCTAGCTAGCTGCCCTGTCTCGGAGGCAGAGCTGTTGGAGGCGTGGACGTAGAAGAACATCAAACACAGATAAGGACGTTCATTTTTTTTTTCGATCCAACGGTTTAGATGCACTTTATATCACTTTAAGTTCCCTCTAGTGGTATGGTAGTATTTGAAGATAGTATAAGGAATACAAGGGCATTATAGGTAAAAAAAAGCAGTGGCATGTCTGTAATTTTGTGACCTGATAGGATAATTCTTATTTTCGATCGATCGACCTGTCTTCACCATCACCGGCGACTCACCCGGCTCCCGGCATCCGGCTCGTCAATCGCTCGACGGCGCGGCAAAACCTTATAATCTCACATTAATCGGCCAATTTGATCTCGACGGGAGCACGCGAGATGGCCGGAGGGGATCTCCGTGAGATTGAAAACATAGTTCGAAGACCGCCGCGAGAATGAATAATGCTAGCGTAACTGGGATCGAATGCAATTTATGCAAATTTTCTGTACGTGGACACTTGTTGTTCAGCAAGACAGTAACTAGAAATCGGCAACGGCAAGTCAGTGATACAGATCGGTAAATCAGTCCTGCTTCATTAACAATTCCTATTGCTTGGCCGGGATCATTAGCATATCGGTAAGTCAGGGTCTCACGGACGGTGATCATGAGTTGGTGGTTGGTCGGCCGACGGGTCGACGTGGATCGAGGGGCGGCTGCAAGGATTCGGCGGCTGCGCTGGCTCAGCGACGGACGGCCGCCGGCGAGGGATTATTCGATCAATTCATAACGATTCGTCTAAGAAATACATGATTACCCTTAGCTAATTACGAAAGGATTCCAATTACGAAATTAGGCTAAGCAATCAACGGCCAGATCTGTTTTATACTACTATTGGCTTCCTAGTGGTATAATGCACCGTAAAGTTTCTCTTAGATTAACCGGAGGCAACGAGCTAGAGAAGAGGCGAGGATCCGAGCTGATCTGTCTCGCACTGGCCTGGCTAATCAACGATCTCTCTGCAGGGTCCAGGCGCGGGGAGCATTATGACGAGAGAGCGAGAGCACGAGGAGCAGACGGCGGCACGGGTCTAAGTAGCAGCCGGTGCGCCACAGGTTGGACCGCGATGACTGATTGAGAGTTGAGACGGCGGCTGGGGATCCCGCTGTTGCCGGCCCACGGCGTTGGCGCGACATGCAGGTGCGAGTGCGACGCATCGTCCAAAAGGGCGAGCGGAGCGGTGCACCGGAATGACGCGCGATGCTCGTCGATCTGATCGCCGCTGTGGCGGGCATCGACGCCTCGATTGCAAGTTTGCAACCGCAAGCGGTCGGCCAAATGGGCCTTTTTGTTCCTCTGGGCTGCCGGTCCGTCGCTCCTCCCGCCGCGAGCCGTGCCCTTCACGGGCCGCCCTGGCATTGTGCGCACCCGCTCCGTCGGCCCGCAGGGGGCTCTGTTCGGCCGTGCGTGCTTCCTCCATTGCAGGTTCGCCGCTACCTGTTCCCGCGGCGGCGGACGATTGCTAGGCTCTCCGGCGGCTATAGCTGGCGACGCTTTGCCTCGTCCACCCGACGGACCAAACTATGCTAGCGATCCCGACCGTCGAGGAATCATCCAAACCGCGATCTTAAAGACCCATGTTTCACTCATACACAATACAACAACATCACACATATAAAACACCATGATGCATCCTAAACAGCTTCTACCCTAACTTATTAGGGGCCAAATCCAAACCTTGGCCACGACGAAAAGCAAGCGCGTCCACGAGATAACTCCGTATCTTACAAGCTAGCAGCACAGCTTCTAATCCCGCGCTACAGAAACAGAACTTTACACAGTGCACGCACGGAACCGTGCACAACTACGTACGTCTCCGAAACTGAGCCGCTTTGTCCAAGCTCAGTGGTGCCCTGGGAGCTTGTCCTTGATCTTGTCCATGATGCCCTTCTTCTCGTGCGTCCCCGTCGTCGTACCGCCACCCTGCTTCTGCTCCTCGTGCTTGTGGCCGCCCGGGAGCTTCTCCTTGATCTTCTCCTTGATGCTCTTCTTCTTACGGCGCCCGCCTTGCCCGTCGTCCTCAGAAGACTGTGGTCAACATAGCATTTCCCAATAGTCGTCACTCGTCAGAACACAAGAACACACAACATGACCCGTGGCTGAAAAGAGAGAGATAGAAGCTACCGAGCTGGAGCTGGAGCTGCCGGAGCGCCTCAGCTTCTCGCCGAGCGTCGTGTGCTCCTCCCTGATCGGCTGCCGCCGCCAACCATTCCTTCGTACGCGAGCGCAGTTTCACCGGGGCCGACGCCACCGCCACCCGGGGCCGTGAGGCCGCTGCCCACGCCCTCGTGCGGGTACGCCGCCGCGTCGCCTGTGCCGTAAAGTGGAGCGGTGTCGCCGCCCAGCCCAGTCGCCGGCGGCTCCCTCGGGATGGGGTTGCCGTACTGGTCCACCGGCGGCACCGGCTTCCCGTACTTGTCCACGCGCGGGTACGGGTGGCCGTACTCCCCGGCGTACTCCTCCATTGTTCGCTCAACTCTCTTGCTTTAGCTTCTCCTCTCCTCTCTCTCCTCTGCGCGTCGGTGGCTCTGTCGTCTTGTTGTAGGGGATGATGTTGGCAGGCGGCATCAGTGCGCGCGTATATAAAGGTACGAGGAACACGGCGACGAGCCAGCCGGTATGTGCAGGAGGACACGCGGGCTCGCATGCAGCAGCGCGATGACGAGAGACCGGCGCGTGTCACAGCGGCGCCACGTTTGCTTCATCTGGAACGTTCTTGGTGAGGACGTAACGTAGCAGCATGTGGGTATTCACACTGTACGAGGTACATACAACGTACAAGTACCAAGTCGGCCAGGCATTTTCGAGCATCAGAGCGCAACCGTCCAAAATCAGGGAACACGCCACGCGGTCTGATCACTGTTAAAGCGAACACACAATATACATACCGGCCGCCTATCATTCGGGACTCCAGCGAAGCCCGCGCGCGCATGGAAACGGCCAGCTCTATCACGCGGAATGTACACCGACTGGTGCCAATAATCCACGTTTATTGATTTGATATTGCGAGAGCGCACTGATCGCGCTAACAGGAATCAACAGGTGCCACAAATCAAATGGGCGCATCTACATGCTTATGTCACCCAAGATTACAATTTCAGACTAAAAGCAGCCTCAACTAAAACTAATGTACTACTAGTAGGCTACAAATGGAGGCTGCCAACCCAGTAAACACTAATCTATACCGGCGAGACGGACATCAGAAACTCCGGCTTCGACCTCTGCAGCAGAATGCCGCAGAAGGGGCAAAGTGGGACAGCTGATGCTGACAAATCAAGGGAGTCGTCGCAATCGGCGTCCAAAGGGGACGCCGGCATAGTAAAGAACGACTCCGGCAACAGCTTGTCGACCATTCCTCCACAGCACACGCAGTGCCACACAGGCTGCAGAACGGAGCAGAAGCGCATAGATGACCTGCATCTTAACAGCATGTGCCTTTCTGCAGGATCGTTGCCGCTGCAAGCGGCTACATCAGGCGACTCAAAGGGGACAGGTGCAGAGCAGTAGGTGCAGGCTTCTTCAGCCGAGTACTCACACACCGAGCCGATCCTGCAAGAGTGAAACAACTAAGTTGCACATCCAGTCTTACAGTTCAATGAAAATATTGAGCGTTGGATTCCGTCCACTGGTAGGAGTTTTGCTTGGGACTAAAAGGCTTTTGGTGTTGTATATTAAGTGCACGTGAAACTGAGCTATATATATTGCAGTTCTGATGTCCTCAATGAATGCAATTAGCTTGGTAGATGACCAGTTAAGTTAGTAATATGTACCTGCTTCCTAGATCTTGGATCCTACGCCTGAGAGACCTGAGCTGGTTATGCACTTCTCCATCATTCATAGATACCCAAGAATCCATTTGGGCGACTCCAACAGGAAACCAGTTGTTTTCAACAGATGCACCCTCAAGAAAGTATGACATTCTTTTCAAGACAACACGAAAAGTGAAACTCACAAGCCTTTCTCGGAGTTCTCTTTCACTGGTTACCAGAAGATCATTCCAGAAATCAGTTGTAGCATTAGAATTTTCTGCACCAGGTTCCTTATCATGATCTCTGAGCATAACTTTTCTACAAATTATGTTCAGTAAGTGTAACTTCCGCAAACTGACTTTGGACACCATATCACGCCTCGAATACGATGGGGCCTCAACAGAAACACAGTGTGAAGCATCTGAAAACAAATCCGAGACCCATTTATGCATCAAAGTCCCCAGATAGGCAGGTGCAGATTTATTGAGCCCTTGCAATGCAGCTATGACATCCCATAAGACAAGTGCCCTTTCACCGGTTTCAAAATTCTTCAACGACCATAAAATGTCGGATCCCCACAAGCTGGTCACCGATAAGCTTGGAGACTCTTGACCGCATATATGAATGCTCTGTTCTATTGGTGTATGAAGAAACCGATTACCAATCCAAATGAACTCAACCAAAGCCTTTTGTGTCCTGGTGTTTTCGAATTTCAAAATAATAACTATTAGAATGCATTTCTAAATGTTATATCAAAACAATCATTTGACGTTTTCTAACAGATGACCATAACACTTGCCATAATAAAATGATAAACAAGATTACCTGGCTTCATACATCGGGTTTAACAAGTTCGAATTCAAACTGCGGACCTGAAAGAGCAAAATTCGTAAATTACCGCGGCTTATGTCCTTGGTTCAGTTGAGCAATAGATGTCATATACAAAAGTCTTAGGCATACTGAACAATAGATGTCATATACAAAAGTCTTAGGCATACCACGGCAATCATTTGTTCTCCAGGTGCTAGAGTAAGACCAAAGCATCGATCAGATACTTCTGATAGCTGCATACACATTCAGAAGCCAATTAGAAACAAGAAGACAAAAGATGAGGATAAATAATTGTCTATATTTACATCTGTTGACTCTTTTAGCTCTGGGAAATTTGTATGCATAGGAATTTGTTCAAGATTATTTCCATGAGAGACCCAACAGCGCACAGAATTATCCTGAAAAAAGCAGCAAAATGTAAGGATAAGCATGTAAACTAAATCTTCAGAATTTTGAACCATTTTAAGATGTAAGACTAAAGGGTGCAACTCCCAGCGTTGAAGTATATAGCTTTTTAACAGAAATTACAATGTGTGCAATAGTATACTCTCTTGAAAACCATGCAATTGCTAAGAAAATAAACAATCAAGAAAAAACATAACATTTTGAAGCCATTACATTTATATTTATCAAAACTGAAACCAATCCATCAAACAGCGAAAAGGAGGTTTATACCATCATAGAATGCATGCAATCAACTTTTCAATATTCTGACAATGCATATACATTGAGCTGTTTTGTCACATTGAAACAGGAGTTGATTACTTGATTTATCATTTTTTTTTGTACTTTTTTACTCTCAAGTAATTAGATAAAGTGATAGTCAAAGACATTTATTGGAGACTATGTTTTTTTAGAAGAAGTATTGAAGGCAATATGTCCACAATAGTAACAAGGAAAGTAGAAAGGAAGGGGTATGTAAGGACCACAACAATGGTCATCATAGGTGGCTTAAGCTGTTGACCAGCTCAAGTTATTTTCATCACACCCCCCACATCTCTGTTCACAATTTCACCTCGAGTCCTCAGACTTCCAACACTTCAACTGCTTCAGTTGACCCAAAACCTTTTTTTTTCCTCGAACATGCAGAAGGACTGCACCTGTCATTAGTTTAAGAGACAACAGGAGAGCACCCTCGGAGTACAGCTAAGAACACCACAAGAATAAAGAACAAGCATCCAAAAGGACACAAGCACACTAAACTGCACAAGACCCAACATCATTCAATCTGGTTACTACATGGTGGTACCAGTTTCTGTTCTAAAACATAATTAATCAATAGGCAGGAATCAAATAGTGGCGTCAAAATTCAACAAACCTGACTGCAGCTGTATAAACAATGGCCATCCAAACCCCATGATAAACCTGTCACCTATGGTAATGTTAGACATTTTACCTTCTTTCTTTATAAAGGGAAAAAAACTCAAATGAATTTTTACCACTTGATCATGTGCATGGCATGCACTGGTATTCTCGATTTTGTTGCTACATGTATTCCATATCCATGTTTCTAGTGACCCAGATAATCTACCGATGGCCAAATTAACTTCAGGTTGAAGCCGAGCAGGTGCGGACAGAGAAATTGACGAGACTGGAGCTGGTAAATCAGTAGTGATCTGACCAAAGAAACATTTGGAATGAAATAAACAAGTAGAGAACACTCAAACAGTGAAGTATGCTGCCAGATCAATTCGATGTAGCATAAATAGGTCGTGGGATGTCATGTGTGAACTGCACTAACTTGATGCTTCTTACGCACCTCTGCAACACATACAAAAGGCACCTCTTTTGCACCTGTACACTGACGTAATCCTTCAATATTACTTGACCATATCTTCACACTGAGAAAAATAAACCAAATGTTCAATAGGAGATAAATTTGACTATCACCAATATCACTTAGCTATGTCATGAGTCATTAAGAGCTGATAAAAACCCATGTAAACGAACAACACATGATAGCAGCAAAAAGAGCACATAACCATTTATAAATAATACACAGTTGTGCTCACCTTCCGTCCGAACATCCAGTTGCTAAAAGCAATGATGATTTTGATGAGCTTGCGGAGGAAACTTCCCAATTTATGGCACTGACCCATGATTTATGAGCTTGTAGAACTCCAATGAGCACTGGTTCCCTGGAAACCATGCCAATATCTATTGTGTAGTATTCGGGCTTGCACACTTTCCAGAAAGAAACATTCCCAGACTTCGAGCCAACAGCAAGAATGCACCAATCCCTTGATAAATAAGAAACCCTGTCACTTGACGACAGATCCGGGGACCATGCAACTACGAGAGAAGATAGGAGCGCATCACGACGAGCATATTGTTTTGCTGTGATACGAGGGAGAGATTTGCTGGCTTCATTGGAAGATAATGGCGCTTTAGTATTTTGAGATCTGCCTTGTCCATTTACATGCCCTTCTCTGTGTTTTACAACCTGGAATCACAATTACAGAAAAATAAAATACAGTGTTACACATAAAATGAATTCCAATAAAGAAGAATCACTTGCAGTACCCTCTAAAAGATCTCCAATTCGGCATGATAATTAGGATTTTTAAGAACATGATTTTCTATCTTACAAGTAAAAAAGAAACTGCAATTTAAGGTTAAATGTGTACATGTAAACACTGTACATTTTCCAAAGGTCTCTTTTTTACTTTAGCGTGTGGTTTCAATGAGAAGTCCGCATCCTTTACCACATCTAAACCATCTTCATTGTCATCATAAATATAACCATCAACCCTACAAAATAATTTGAAATGGATTCAGGCACAGTATATTTCTAAAACAATCGACAAGAAACTTGCTTCATGCAACCTAAAAAAAACAAGTATACATGACATTGAGATATGCGTGGGAAGGCAACTTAGAATATCTGCTGCTTCTCTTATTTACTTATCCAAAATTAACCATCAGTAACAGAATGACAGCAGAAACAAAGCATGGATCGTATTGTCAAAATCAATTTAAAACCATAAGCAAAAAGGGGGCCAAATACTACTGGCACAAGCTCAATTGTGGTGGAAGAAGTGTGGGTGTGTAGAGGATACAATTTAGGTTTAAGCAAGTGTGGTAGTAAAGAGACAAGGCAGCTTGCACTCTAGCATGCAGAAGGCTTGTCACAGCCACAGTCCAGAGGCCCTGACCACAACTCTTAGGGAATAATTCTTATTGTTCAAATGATTGATTGATTACAAAAAGTCCGTCCATGAGGTCCAGGTCCATATAACTGAATAACTTTGATCTAGTGAATATCTTTATCTTTTAACTAGCAACTTAGTGAGAATTGTATCCCCAAGCCATCCATCTGCTGAGGTATGACTCGTGCCGACATTAGTGGGAGTGTGGGACAGAAAAGAAGTCCCTTCTTATCTCAACCCACATGGCCACATACATGTACAAATCATTCTTAGAACTATTGAAAGTCAACTATGCTGAGTGTAATTTATGAATTAATACTTGAAGATCATTGATCCGAACTTCATTCATAAAGCAATTACACTTATACCACTTAGGAAACAAAAATCCAAATGCAGATAAAATCTTGCAGCTCCCTTCAGAAAGCAAGCGATATTCTAATTAGAGCAAATGTTAAACAGAACATTTCAGAGGAGCCACTTCTCACCAGATTTAGATAGTTATGTTGGCACTCAAACCATTTTGTTTTCACACGAACTACTTACCTGTCATTATGCAACACCACACACAAACCTTATAATATGTTTTCTTGAACTAATCTCTTTAGACCATCTTGTTAATCCGGCAATCTTTTCTTTGTTACAGAAACACGATGTGGAAGTATCATTACCTTGACGGTTTCTTTGTTCTCCGTCCAGGACCCCTGCGGGAAAGGGGTTCTTGCAATTCATGAGTAGTGTGCTCGGTATTTACACTCTTCTGATATGTGAAAGCAAATGTTTAAACACATTCAGAAAAGATATTATAAAGTAATAAAGGAAAAGGAGCTCTCAGTGCTAGAGTGGAAGGTATCGTACTTGAGAAGTCAAATAAGCGATATCATCCTCTCCAAAGTTTATATTTTTGTAGTAGTTAAACAGCAGTTGAGATATATCTGCTACCTATACCAAGCGAGAAGCTGATAAGCACCATGATGTTAAATATCACTCCAAATGTGCCAGTGTAATGAATGAAGAACAGAAAGGTCCGGGTAGAATAAACTAGATACAATTGAGAGCCAAAAAAATGATGTTTCTTAAAGAAAAAACAAACTCAAAATAAAAATTGCAAGTTTTATTTTTATGGAAACATAAGTAAGAAACTGCAACAGTACAAAATCTTGGCCATTATACGAAGTTATACGACTTGAGAAGTCAAATAAGCGATATCATCCTCTCCAAAGTTTATATTTTTGTAGTAGTTAAACAGCAGTTGAGATATATCTGCTACCTATACCAAGCGAGAAGCTGATAAGCACCATGATGTTAAATATCACTCCAAATGTGCCAGTGTAATGAATGAAGAACAGAAAGGTCCGGGTAGAATAAACTAGATACAATTGAGAGCCAAAAAAATGATGTTTCTTAAAGAAAAAACAAACTCAAAATAAAAATTGCAAGTTTTATTTTTATGGAAACATAAGTAAGAAACTGCAACAGTACAAAATCTTGGCTGCAACTAGGTTATGCAGTTCATAGTGAGGTAATTGTATCTGCCTAGTCCACTATGCAAGGACCATGGGAACAGTATCCCTAAGCCAAAACAAGCCAAGAAAAAACAGTATTACATGGAATTACATTGGTATTCTCACTAACTAACCAGCAAATCGATGTCAACTCAAAATTCAAAGTTGTTTTAACTATGCCTACCTCAACCCATTCATCACAAAATTCACAAATCGGTGATCGGTAAAGCTTCACACGACCATCCACAGTGCAAACAGACAGCAAACACCTGAAATGGTCATCCATTTAAACAAATTGTAAGCGGGCGTAATCAATCAATGAATTTATAAAATAAGCTTTGGACCTAGACAATATCAAAACTTGGCATTGGATATTGAAGGTTTACCCCGAATTAGGTGCAAATCCTTGTTGAGACCATGAAATTGACCGGGCACATGGTTCGCTATCACGTGCTAAGCAAGTGGGCAACAAGCATGGCTCAAAGAGATCTTCACATGTTGAAAACAAAATATTTCAGATAAAAAGAATAATACATCTCATGTACAGAATCGAGTCATTTTCCCATTTGCTGATGAGACTAAACGAATGCTTTGCACTGCATTTATAGGAAGCTTTAGAAGGTGGATACTAAATGGGCAGATTGGGATGGCAAAATGCAGTGTTCATAGTACGTCAAAATGTTACTTCTTATTTACGAAATAGTAGAATCTGAATAGTAAAACTGAAGGCTCCAACTAGCAAGGCAGTTTATTCACTACAATTCCCAGCAATGTTCTGTTTTATTTTGAAAACAGGACCCCATTGTAAAATTGATGGCGTGGAAAAAAAAAACTCTGGTCATGGTATGGCTGAATTGGATCTTCATTGTTCCTAATAAATTAGAAAAAAAAACTGTAAGCTAAACCATCACCATCACCATGCCAGTGGTGTTCTCAGCCCCTCATGATTTTAACTACTGTATCACTCACCGAGAAGTGCCACAATCCAAGAGTTCAAATTGCCTGCGATGACTCAAAAGTAAATAGAGCCTATAAAGTTTGAAATCTCATAAGCATTTTCCACACTACACAATCCTGAGCTAAAGGAACTTGAGATTCTTCTACTTCAGTCACACCATCAATCCACATGGGGAGCCTTTGTAACAAGAAAATTTACAACAACAAAAACAACATTCTGTTACCACGAAGACCGATCTTACCTTCTCTGTTAACCACTCCTATGGGGAAAGGATCATTACGGTGAAGCACAACCACTTCACGAGGCCCCTCAAGGGCATCTGGATTCTTCAATAGAAACAAACAACGCGTGATGAGTGCAAAATCAAACCTCATGCCACTGCCACGAGCGCCTGAATGATGAAGCTGCGCTGCACTCACCAGGATAGTGACAAGGTGGCCAGACGCAACTGCCACCAGGTTCTCACTCGACCAAGCGATGGCGTCCGGGTAGCATGGAGAAGCAATCAGTGTTGCCGCTTGGTAACGTGGGGCCATGACTCCACCCCCAGCATCTCTATATCACACTTGACCTGTGTGTTTGCTGAATTAGAAACAAATAGTAGAATGGTGAGCATAAAAGATTAGCAGGAGCAGGAGCAGGAGCAGCGTACGGCGGATGACTCAGCGCCGGTGCAAGGCTGCAGAAGCGGCGGCAGGGTGGGGTCTGCCTGTGCATCGATGGACGATGGTGGTGGCTCGATTTGGGCCGCGGCGGCGGCTTGGCTAGTGCGAAGGAGAAACTAGAACGGAGGGAGGGTGGCGTGTCAAGCGGCGGCACAAGGAGAGCAGGGAGGCGATGGCTGGAAGCGTCCAGGAGGGGGGCGAGAGCACCGGCGGCCGGAGAGGGGAAAGGAGAGGCATACCTTGCAAAATCCCGGAGGCGCCGCTTGGAGAACGAAGACGATGTCGGCTGGGAGTCTGGGGAGCTGTACTACCAGCTTGCTTCACAGTTTCCTTAGGCGGGCCGTAGTTGGGCTGATTTACGCCGGTAATCTACCCCGCTCATCATTTTTTTTACTGTATTCATCTTTTCTTAGGTAGGGAGCTTTGTTATTTTTCACTTCGAATTTTTTATTTATTCGTTCATGAACTAGTGGAACAATACAAGTACAGAGCATGGAAGAGCAAATCGAACGCCTGCATTTCGTTCCACAGTTAAAAAGTATCCAGTATTTATCGTTATTTACAAAAAAAGATCTTTTTATATAATGGTTCTCCTTCCATTTTCTGGTTTTGATGTCGCCTGTTTGTACTAGCCACGGGTCAAGAATTCTTATCCGAACGTCGTCATTTCAAGGATGGAGGGAGCATAATGGTCAAGTTCGTTGCTAATGACCGAGCATTTGCTCCTTCAGCCATTACAACTTTAGCATTAGCGTGACTATAAAGGGTCCTCGTCTCAGGTTCCTACGAAACACTACCCGCATTTGGTCTTCGCCACGATGGGGCTCCGGACGCGACGCGTCCCGTCCGACCACTCCATGCTGCCGAACACGTAGTCCGCGGCCGCCGCGGCGTCATAGACCTCGAGCGTCACCGTGAACTCCTTCTCCTCCCCGTTGCTCCCGAAGCTCAGCTCGTTAGGCAGGACGTTGACCTTGACCCCCTTCGGCTCCGCGACCGTGACGGTGTACCTGCACGAGGGCGCGCCCACGTTCTTCACCCGCCGCTTCACCGTGGCGCTGCCGGCGAGGCACGGCACGGCGATGGAAGGGTAGTTCAGGTCCTCGGGGCGCAGGGCGGAGCCCTGGCTGCACGTACACGGGTTGCCGGCCGCGTCGAACAGCGGCAGCGTTGGCTGAACCGACGGGAGGTTGACAGGGACATTCACCGGCACAGGGAGGTTCGGCAGCGGGTCCTGGGTGAGCTTCAGTGAGCAGAGGAAGTTGACGTAGTCGACCGGCGTGGTGTCGTACACCAGGCCGGGGTCGAGGGCCCTCACGGGGTCCACGTGGCCCGAGCCGTAGCCGAACGGCGTGGCGGGCGCGCCGGCCGTGACGCGGATCTT
>LAPY01000343.1:174600-185856 GCA_000970635.1 Eragrostis tef | reverse complement strand
CTAAGAAGGGGCAGAGGATGGCGGCGTTGGGGAGGAAGCGGCTCTCTTGGGCCGTGCCGAAGGAAGCCGATGAGTGCTGCGCCTCTGTTGCAGACAAGGGCCACTGTGCGGTCTACACTGCCGATGGAAGGCGGTTCGAGGTGCCGCTAGAGTACCTCGGCACGCCGGTTTTCGCAGAGCTCTTGCGAATGTCCCAGGAGGAGTTTGGCTTCATGAGCGATGGGCGGATCACGCTTCCTTGTGATGCAGCAGTCATGGACTACGCCATGTGCCTGCTCAGAAGAAGTGCCTCTGCTGACGTAGAGAAAGCATTCCTTAACACCATGGAAATATCACTGCAGTATGCAAGCTGTGTGGCACCATCCGTAGGAGTTTGTCAGCAGGCTGCTGTTTACAGCTGCTAAATGTATCTGCCGTAGCTTGTGTAGGTAGTAGGAACAAGAAAACAGACATGGACAGCCCTTTGATCCTGCAAGCAATCAAGGAACATGGCAAGCTAGTTAGAGCCATTGTTCCTGATATTTGTACATATAATTCATTGCGGAGAAAAAGGTCTGATACATTTTAGGACTTCATGCAAATTGGCAAAGTTTCATCTTATGACTTACGGATCCAAAAAATCATTGCAAATGTGACAGTGTACCAAACTACATTTCCCCATTCCGGACCAACCTAACCATGTCATTTTTTTCCTTTGGGCCTCAACACTGAAGCCCTGGTGAAACCGTATACAGAACAGGGAGCAAAGACACCGTCTGTTGTTTAAAATTGCAAATGTCCAGGAAATCATGTCTATGACAGCATCAGACCAGAGCTAATTGGTTTGTAAATTCATCTATTATATATATATATAATTGACCAAGAAAAGTAGCCACCACGTTCGGTCTCAAGTCCTAGAAATTCTCATGTTAATCTGAGAAAATAAGAAGAGAAAATTACCCACCACTACCATTATAAAAAAATTAGTCACAAAACCCCTAAAAATTATAAAATAGGTAAATTCAGAAATAATAACAAATAGTCAAAAATACCTCTCGGATATATTACTAAATTACCCACCATGCCATTATGAGTCAAAAATAGCTAAATTCGGAATAACAAAAATAACCAAAATTCCCTTCACATCTATTTATAAATTACCCCCATGCCAGTATAAGTCCAAAAAAGAAAAGAAAATTCAGATTATAAAAGATATGTAAAAATATCCCTAATACTTATTTCTAATTTAGCCACCATACCATTTTGAGTCCAAAATAGCTAAATTTTGGAATAATAAAAATACCCAAAATACACTTAATTCCTAATTCTAAATACACCGCTAAAAACACACTGCCATATGTCTAGCTAGCATGCACATTCTCTTATTTTTAGCATGCCATGTTTTCTTTAAAAGATATATTTGTAGCACGACACGTTCTTTTTTCCTACCATGATATATTTTAGTTGTTTGGGCACGTTTGAACGGACCTCACTTCTAAAAAGATCAGGTCCCTTAGGGCTCTATGTGGATCTTTTAAAAAAATTATGGGTAAATTCGTGCACCCTAGGAGGTAAGATGTTATTTAAGGTCTCGAAATCTACTCAAACGTATTCTGCAGTGAGTCAGTGACAAGGTAATATTTATAACTTAAATATCATAGTTTATACCATATTTATTATTTTATATTGTACCTGTTATTCACCTGTTATTGTAACACCGTTACCCCATATCTGCTCACTATTTTGATGTTGAATTCTTGCTAGCCAGTTGTCACAATATTGGGATTTACATGTTACTTATAACCTGGGAGTTGTATAGATGAACACCACATGCTATACTCTTATTAGATTGGTTGGATCCTAATTTAAATACAAATATAATACAATGGGTTAGCTAAGACACTCAAATTAAGGAATGGTGAGAAAATCTCCAATCTATTTCTATTATTTCATAAATATAGAGTATATAACAAATAAAAATAATAAACTATGTTGATCTTCTACAATAATAGAAAAATAGTTTAAATAGTATAGTAAGTCTGTGCGGGCAGCCATACTAGTTTTAATGAATTGAAGTGATGTTGTAAATCAAAGTAAGAGCATAGACGCAAATAGTCTAGCAAAACAATACACATTTTTTAGAGAGTAGGCCCATTGGAAAATGTACGCAGATCTCACAAAATGGTTACCACATGACATGCTATAAATCGTGCAATCCGTCAGTGGAAAGTTATTCAGTTCTAAGGGCAGAGCACACACCTATAACACTTAAGTCGCCCTGCATCTTCCCCGGAAATGTATCCAGACTCTTAAGCAGTATCGTCTTGTCCCCGCTGAAGCATGACTCTTTAGATAATCACAATCAAAGCAGTGTTGCAAAGATATATCAGAAATGTTAGGGCCTTGAATCATTCAGAAATTGTTTCGTTTGAGCAAGCCTAACCAGCTTATCACCGAACCACTTGATACAGGGCACTGAAAGACAGCTGAACACATCCAGAAAGTGTGGACTTAGGAGGCTAGGATGCTTGCACTATGTCTAAGCCCAGTTCAGCGGTTGGCACGGTACTATATGTGATTGTCCAACCACTAGTTGACTATCTATCACGGTTCACCAAATGATGCCCCACAAAAATCAAATCTGACTCAATGTCTATCTATGTATGCACCATGCATATGGCCTTGTCCCTTATCAGTTAGTCCAGAATAGTAGATGCATCAAACTTCTCAAACTTCAAGGCCATGGACCATTCCTTCACCTATATTTCAGGAGCTAGCAAATGGATCAAAACAAAATGATATAAATATGCATTTTTTCTCCTAAATGATTGTTTTGTTTTTTTGAGTTTTAACTAGCATAAAACTGCTTTATACTTCAACTTTGACATTGCGGCAAGACAAAGAAAAATAAGGCTAGAATCATATTTTATTTATGAATTGCTGTTTACACAATGATAATATTCCAAAAATTTAACTCCAGTAAAAGCTAAATCCACAATCACATTATTTTTGGGTTTCATCTCCATAAGAGGGGCTCGATTTTAAGGTTGGCTCATCAAGCCCGTCACAACCTTTCGTATTTTTCCCCTCCTCCTTTATCCGGGCTTGGGATCGGTCATGTTGTAATGGCACTGGACGGGCTAATCACCACATAGTAATCGATCCTAGAAAGAAAGTAGAAAATTGTGTGTGAAACAGCCCAGTTTAGTAGACCAGATAATTGGCAGTACATTTCTTTTTGCAGAATCACCTCGGTTCCATTGCTAATCTCCACAAGTAACTATTTACATAAAAGGTCAAAACAAGCAATACAGCTGCTTGCTAAATACTAATCTTCAGAAACTAGAAACAGCAATTTGTTGCCCAGCTCCCATCATTTGCCCCAAGCCATTCCCATAGTGGCAAGGCCTAATCATGGAGCTCAAGAAAGCCCTCTCGACCTCTTGAGAGGCATCTCTCCTGATCAAACATATGACATACTCCATCACTGCAGCATCGCAGGGCAGCGTAATCCTGCAGTCGTTCCCTGCGAATCCGAATTCCTCCTGAGACATCCTCAAGAGCTCACTGAAAACCGCCGTGCCAAGGTACGCCAAGGGCACCTCGAACCGCCTGCCGTCAGCAGAATACACCACACAGTGACCTTCGCCGGCCACCGACGACGCGCTGCATGATGGCCCATCGGTTTCTTTCACCAGCGTCGACGGCCTGAGCCTCTTCCTTGCGAGCGCGGCCATTCTTTGCCACTTCTTCGCCATTTGAACAAGTCTCTTTGCACTGACCCTGGTTGCTTCGACTTTCTCCTTGCTTGGCTGAGAAATTCACAAAACCTGTTTGTAATGCTTGGCTCGCTGATGTACTGATGAAGTGTTGGCGCTAAGCTGATGGATTTATAGGTGAGAGAGAAGAGAAACATACGCGCAGGTTAAGTGTAGCTTTCAACTCAACCTGGCAAGAGACAAGGTCATGAGCTTAGAACATGCAGTGTTTTAAGAAGAAAAAAAAAACAGGGTGGTTTGGATTGGATTTCTCCGGGGCCATATGTTTGGCACTTGCCTCTTCAAGCCAATTGTAGCATTGTCTAGTTTCTTCGACATCATAATGTGCCTCCATACTGCCATGTCTCATGGATCACGAGGATCACATGCAAATTGGGTCCAATGTGTCGGGGGACAGCTCTGCTTGTGATTCCTCAGGGAGATATCAAGAACTTTGGATGATTAATATTCAAAACCTGAACTGGATCTCCAAAGATAGATGGACAGTGATTTGATTAATGGAATGGAACCCAAAGGAGCCATATCGAAAGCGAGGGTTCAGAGGGCATCTGACCATAACACATTGTATCTGACAGTTGTCCATGCCCATAACACATTGCATCTGACCCACCAGATCAAATGTATCTAGTGGTCTAAACAAGTTGCTAGACAACTTGAAATCAGTAGTTGGCGGTCTGTTGGATTACATGCATATCATGTGAACTCCATCTAGTCGCATTTTCCCATTGATGTCTCCCACTGGAACCTGCAAGACTGGAGCTAGTCAACTAGCTGATAGTATAAGCATAAAGCAATAAATTTTCTTTTGGCATTTCCTAATAGACACATACCGTTAAAGCCCACGGTTTGTGTGCACGCGCATATGTTTGCACTCCTGATGCCTAGCTACATCCAGAGGACTACCCTCAAAATTATTTGCAATCTTGTAGCATATCATATGATTGAAACGCATCCGACCATTGATTACTTTGAAAAAGAGCTGCATTTCCTGTGGGTAGTGCCTGGTATAAAATCTGAAGGATAACTGCTGGATCGTCAGAAACTTTAAACTGAGCCAATGGTACGATGTAAACAGAAGGAGGCAGATAAGATATAATAATCATTTAACTTTGTCTAAAAGACCAGAGCTCAAGAAATAGAGCTCACGCCGAAACACATCCAGATTTTTGGTGTGCATATCACCCTACTTCGGAAATTTGCACGTATGACCTTCCTGTACAACAGGCACAAGCATAGAAAAGACTGCATAAACATATGGTGGCACTGAGAAGCATTGCCAAAATAGGGTAATTAAGCTAAATTAACAAAACTGGTAGGTGCCTGACGAACATCAGTAGCAATATCTCACCACCTCAACAGTGGACGTCTAACTAAAAGGAATCCCACAATGAAAAGCATCCAGTTCTGGTCTACCAATATCTCATTCCAGTCTGGCTAGATAATCCACGTTGGCCCCAATTAACATGGGGTCCTCGTGCCTCCCCACCCCACACATCTCGGCATGGCTGCACGGTTGATGTTCAGTCCAAGCACCGAAAGCGTGCTAATCTGGCTCCGGCAGACGCCAAACACTTGCCCCATCGCAATCTGATCCAAAACGTACGCGCATGCACCGTGCTCATGGTCTTGTCCCTTGCCAAACATCTCACGTCCTTCTTCCCCTCAGGTACCAGCTATATATTCAAGGTGAAGGGGCCTCCAAACACCATCACCTGCAGCTCCAGAAACAAAGCACCACAAACAGACTCAAAGCCACCAGTTTTCATACGAGAAAGAAGAAACAAGTCAGACAATTAACCATGGTCACGATCAGCGCAAAAAGGATCGCTCAGATGGCGAAGAAGTGGCAGAGAATGGCGGCGTTGGGGAGGAAGCGGCTCTCCTGGGGCATGCCGAAGGAAGCCGATGTGTGCGGCGCCTCTGTTGCAGACAACGGCCACTGTGCCGTCTACACTGCCGACGGGAGTCGATTCGAGGTGCCACTGGTGTACCTTAGCACGCCGGTTTTCGCAGAGCTCTTGCGAATGTCCCAGGAGGAGTTTGGCTTCATGAGCGACGGACGGATCACGTTTCCTTGTGACGCAGCAGTCATGGAGTACGCCATGCGCCTGCTTAGAAGAAGTGCCTCTGCTGAGGTGGAGAAGGCATTCCTGAACACCATGGCAACATCATTCCGATACGCAAGCTGCGTGGCACCATCCGTAGGAGTTTGTCAGCAGGCTGCTGTTTACAGCTGCTAAATGTATCTGCAGTAGCTTGTGTAGGTAGTATAGGAACAAGAAAACAGCCATGGACAGCCCTTTGATCCTGCAAGCAATCAAGGAAGATGGCTAGCAAGTTAGAGCATTATTCCTGATATTTGTACATATAATTCATTCCAGAGGAAAATGTTGATACATTTAGGACTTCAATAGGAAATTCTTCTGCCCAATCTTATGCCTTGAGACCCAACAGATTATTTCTGTGTCAACAACTATATTTCCGGCCAAACCAAAACATGTCATTTTTGTTTTGGCCCCCAAGCCCTCAACACTAAATCCCTGGTGAAACCATATATAGAAACAGGGAGCAAAGAAATTGTCTGTTTGTTTAACCATAGATAATAGCTTACAACTCTAGAACTCAAGCCTGCAAAATTGCAAACATTCAGGAAATTATGTCTGTGACACCATCAGCCCACTGACTAATTGCTTTGTCAATTCATTTTGCTGAAAGGACGTGATGTCATGTAAATCGAAGTAAAAAAAAATTGATCAGCGAAGGGCAAGCCGCCCCACGGCATTTCGTTAAGAAAAAGACATTCTCATGTAGGGTGAGAAAATCCCCAAATCTCCCTTCTCACCCTAACACAGGGAGCCGTTCACCGTGTGAGATTAGTTCGGCTCTTCTCTTATACCTATGCTTTGAGTGGAGAGAGGCCGCAATGAGAATCGAACCCGAGACTTGAGAGGTGTCACTCGGGTGCTTTGACCACTAGGCCAAAACTCCTTTAGCTATAGGCACCAGGTGAAAAATACAGTCTGCTAAAACAATATACATTTCAGCAGCCCATTCGAAAATGTATGCAGAACGAAATAGTTACCACATGCCATGCTAGAAATCAAGGTAACCATCGATCTAAAAAAAGATCATGCTAACCATCGATGAAAAGTGATATAAGGCCAGCCTTAATGTACACTTTTTTCTCATACCTTCCAAGAGTGACGTATCAGCTTTGTGGTCTCTTGTTTCGTGACATAAAACTGCATCTTTCGTTGCTCAATTTCATTGCACAGTTTTATAGGTTTGACGAAACATTAAATTATTGCTAGGTGGCCCTCAATTGTTGGTTGAAGATGAAAGAAAATATCCTCATTCTCGTTTGCTTTTATCGTGTTGACAACAATGCATAAACCTTTTCATGAAGATGCAAGGCATCTCATCTCTCATATTAAATTTCTTACCATGTCATCATTTTTTTAATATGATGTCTATTTAATTGTAAATAAAAAATCACTGAGACTAGCCTAAGAGACTATCGAGCAAGTTGCATATGACTTGTTGACATTAAAGCACTGCCAACCATCACCGAGCTTGCAGGACCAAGTGTAGTTCTAAGTACAGAGTACACGCCCGAAACAGCGGAGTTGCCCTATGTTTTCGAAGGAAATAAGTCTCCAGACACATAAGCCACACTCCCTTTATCTTAAAATATAAAAATTCCTGAAATTCAAATTTTCCCCAAAATAATTTACTTGATTTTCAAATAATTTGGATAATATACCATAGGTAATAGCTAGTCGCTAGGTAACTAGGTTTACTAACAATTTTGACAGCTTCAATCGGGTTGGGCTGATGAATTATGGCATTGGGCTTTATCGCTCCACATCGGGCTGACGAATTATGGCACATCGTCGTTTATGCTTCGGCCCCAATCATTTCCTCTTCCATTTATCTCATTTTTCTTTTTAATCACTACTAAGAGTGGCACCATCACATATACACATCGTTAATTAACAGCAATGTTACGTTGCTTCGATCCATTCTATGTACAGTTCGTTGACGGCCACCGTGGCCTCCAGGTAGATTGGTCACACTAGCAGGCTAGGAGCATCCTTCCCATCCGGTCCTTCCTTCCATGACAACGTGAGACCAGGGTTCGTTTTCGCAGAGCTCTTGCGAATGTCCCAGGAGGAGTTTGGCTTCATGAGCGACGGACGGATCACGTTTCCTTGTGACGCAGCAGTCATGGAGTACGCCATGCGCCTGCTTAGAAGAAGTGCCTCTGCTGAGGTGGAGAAGGCATTCCTGAACACCATGGCAACATCATTCCGATACGCAAGCTGCGTGGCACCATCCGTAGGAGTTTGTCAGCAGGCTGCTGTTTACAGCTGCTAAATGTATCTGCAGTAGCTTGTGTAGGTAGTATAGGAACAAGAAAACAGCCATGGACAGCCCTTTGATCCTGCAAGCAATCAAGGAAGATGGCTAGCAAGTTAGAGCATTATTCCTGATATTTGTACATATAATTCATTCCAGAGGAAAATGTTGATACATTTAGGACTTCAATAGGAAATTCTTCTGCCCAATCTTATGCCTTGAGACCCAACAGATTATTTCTGTGTCAACAACTATATTTCCGGCCAAACCAAAACATGTCATTTTTGTTTTGGCCCCCAAGCCCTCAACACTAAATCCCTGGTGAAACCATATATAGAAACAGGGAGCAAAGAAATTGTCTGTTTGTTTAACCATAGATAATAGCTTACAACTCTAGAACTCAAGCCTGCAAAATTGCAAACATTCAGGAAATTATGTCTGTGACACCATCAGCCCACTGACTAATTGCTTTGTCAATTCATTTTGCTGAAAGGACGTGATGTCATGTAAATCGAAGTAAAAAAAAATTGATCAGCGAAGGGCAAGCCGCCCCACGGCATTTCGTTAAGAAAAAGACATTCTCATGTAGGGTGAGAAAATCCCCAAATCTCCCTTCTCACCCTAACACAGGGAGCCGTTCACCGTGTGAGATTAGTTCGGCTCTTCTCTTATACCTATGCTTTGAGTGGAGAGAGGCCGCAATGAGAATCGAACCCGAGACTTGAGAGGTGTCACTCGGGTGCTTTGACCACTAGGCCAAAACTCCTTTAGCTATAGGCACCAGGTGAAAAATACAGTCTGCTAAAACAATATACATTTCAGCAGCCCATTCGAAAATGTATGCAGAACGAAATAGTTACCACATGCCATGCTAGAAATCAAGGTAACCATCGATCTAAAAAAAGATCATGCTAACCATCGATGAAAAGTGATATAAGGCCAGCCTTAATGTACACTTTTTTCTCATACCTTCCAAGAGTGACGTATCAGCTTTGTGGTCTCTTGTTTCGTGACATAAAACTGCATCTTTCGTTGCTCAATTTCATTGCACAGTTTTATAGGTTTGACGAAACATTAAATTATTGCTAGGTGGCCCTCAATTGTTGGTTGAAGATGAAAGAAAATATCCTCATTCTCGTTTGCTTTTATCGTGTTGACAACAATGCATAAACCTTTTCATGAAGATGCAAGGCATCTCATCTCTCATATTAAATTTCTTACCATGTCATCATTTTTTTAATATGATGTCTATTTAATTGTAAATAAAAAATCACTGAGACTAGCCTAAGAGACTATCGAGCAAGTTGCATATGACTTGTTGACATTAAAGCACTGCCAACCATCACCGAGCTTGCAGGACCAAGTGTAGTTCTAAGTACAGAGTACACGCCCGAAACAGCGGAGTTGCCCTATGTTTTCGAAGGAAATAAGTCTCCAGACACATAAGCCACACTCCCTTTATCTTAAAATATAAAAATTCCTGAAATTCAAATTTTCCCCAAAATAATTTACTTGATTTTCAAATAATTTGGATAATATACCATAGGTAATAGCTAGTCGCTAGGTAACTAGGTTTACTAACAATTTTGACAGCTTCAATCGGGTTGGGCTGATGAATTATGGCATTGGGCTTTATCGCTCCACATCGGGCTGACGAATTATGGCACATCGTCGTTTATGCTTCGGCCCCAATCATTTCCTCTTCCATTTATCTCATTTTTCTTTTTAATCACTACTAAGAGTGGCACCATCACATATACACATCGTTAATTAACAGCAATGTTACGTTGCTTCGATCCATTCTATGTACAGTTCGTTGACGGCCACCGTGGCCTCCAGGTAGATTGGTCACACTAGCAGGCTAGGAGCATCCTTCCCATCCGGTCCTTCCTTCCATGACAACGTGAGACCAGGGTTCACGGTAACCGGTCCGGTTTTCACGGTAACCGGACTTACCGGTCCGGACCGGTTACCTCGGTTTACCGATTTTTGACCGGTTTTTGAATTTAAATTTAAATAAATTCGAAAATTTGATGAATTATGTCCGGTTTGTCATCGGTTTTTACCGGTTTGATCGGTTGTTGACCGGTAACCGGACTTACCGGTCCGGACCGGTTCGGTTGGTTTGATCGGTAAAGGAAACCTTGGGTGAGGCCTGGCGAGACACCATTGCTGGCCTATCCTTGGTCCACGACGTCCGCGCAGTCAACCGTCTATCATGTCAATGGCGACGCCGCCGCTGAAGACATCGGTCAGCGCCGTCGTCGACTGCAGCGACGCCTTCAACAGCATCACGGCCTGCACACAAGACAATGTCCATCGATCAAAAACCATATATGCACGCGTGGTACATTTCCACGACATCCAGTACAACGGGATGAACAACCGAAATAATACTAGTTAGTATTGGGGACCGAAAAAGTCCTCAATATATAGTAGTACCTCTTTGGTGCCGATCTCCACGGTCGTCTCCTCCAACGCGGAGCAGTCCTTGACGTTGAACTTCTTGAGCAGTATGATGGCGGAGATGGTGGACATGGGCTCGACCGTGAGGTCATCCATGACCAGGTACGTGACCACCTCCTTCACGTACCCGCCGGCGCCCTCCCCGGCCTCCTGCGCCTGCTTGCCGTGCCCGTCCCCGGGCGGCGCCCACTGCATCTCGACGGTCATCGGCTGCCAGCACGCCGGGCACGGCAGGCCCGACACGTCCGTCACGTGCGTCGGGTTGCTGTGGCACGGGAACAATCTCAAGGCACACCGGAAGTACCGCTTCGGAGGGGGAGGCGGCGGAGGAGGAGTAGGAGGATCGCCGCCGAGCAGCAGCTTGAGCGCGGCGGACGGCGGCGCGGGGCTGAGGAGCGCGTCGCGGTCGTTGGTTTTGCTGCCCGCCATGGAGGCGACGAAGAAGGCGTCGTCCAGGGACCGCGCCCCGGCGTAGAGCGTGCCCAGGGATCTCGGCGCGTTCGCGTCGTGCTCGGCGAGGACGCGCGCCGCGAGGCCCACCGGCACGCGGAGCAGGCCGAAGAGGAAGTCCACCGCGTCCTTGCGCGCCTCCGCGTACAGCACGCGCCGCGACCGCTTGTCCACCAGCAGCTTCAGCTGCGGGCCGCCGGCCGACGCCGCCCGCGGCGTGTCT
>LAPY01000343.1:127242-147216 GCA_000970635.1 Eragrostis tef | reverse complement strand
ACCATGCGCGACACGTCCACGGACGCCGTGTTGGCCAGCGTCAGCATCAGCACGGCCGCAAGCAGCTCCGGCGACCGCACGGGCGTGTGCATCATGCTGCCGTACATGCCGCCGGAGACGAAGGCCGCCAGGAGGAGGCAGGACGCCACGCTCGCGTACGTGAAGATGGTGCACCGGCGCACGTCGTTCCACAGCGCCGCGAGGTCCGCGTCCAGGCCCACGTAGAACATGTAGAAGTTGCGCACCTCCGACACGTACCGGGCGTAGGTGTCCTCCTCGTTGGCCACGTCCACGTGGACGATCACCTCGTGAAGGCCCAGGCTCCCCACGATGATCCCCGCCTGCGTGGGAAAAACGAACACCAACAGCGCATGCGCGTGCATTTTTTGATCAATTCGACAATTAAACGATTGCCAAATCCAATACTCTTAGAGGGGGAGAAGAAGCATGATGATGCGCACGTACGATGATCTGGGAGATGGCGCTGGGCCATTTTGATCAATTTATTCGACAATTAATTAAACGAGTGCCAAATCCAATATTCTTAGAGGAGGAGGAGATGCATGCATGATGTGCGCGCGTTACGTACGATGATCTGGGAGATGGCGCTGGGGAGGTTGTGGCGGCGGAGGGCGATGTGGATGAACTTGCCGAGCGCGATGACGACCACCGCCTCGATCACGATGAGGAACAGCGTGTCCAGCGCCACGTTCTTGACCGAGAAGTCGCTGCATTCGATGGATCTCGCCATGCTGCGGGCCTCAGCTCGATCGCCGGTGCCGGCGGCAAGCAGGGCGGGGCCGAACGGACCGGAGCAGAGGATATGTTGGGCGGACGTGCGCCGGCTGGAAAATGTGCGGAAGTCACGGCGCCCTGGTTCCATGGGTCGCGCAAGATTGGGGAGGAGGCCCTCTTGGCTCTTCGTTGGCTAGTTTGGGTTTGGATGGACGGACGGCCACGGCATGGCATGGCATGGCGTTAGAGGTGGACTGTGCGTTGCATGGCTCTGCTTCAGTCGACCGAATCTTTTTTAACAACTCTCAGCCGTTCTTTTTTTTTTCCCTTGAGATAGGTCTTTTTCAATGTTGCAATAAATGTTACCCAATGTTGCATAATTTTTTTCTTTTCGTGTTCCATTCCTACCCAACATGTTGCAACAGGTATAATTGTATATTGCCATCTCTCTCATGTTGCACTAGTTATTTTTAGATGTTACATCAAGTATATTTGTATGTTGCAGTAGGTATTTGTGAAACATCAACTGAAAAAGGCAAAATTCAGTTGACTGAAAATAGTGAATGCAATCATTTAGACAGCAATCGTTTATTAGACACTTACATGTCATCCATTAAATTTATTACACGTTCTACAATAGGATAAGGGAAGTTCTTCATGGCACAAGACTCTTGTTTTGGTTTGCGGAGTTGAGACGCCATCCGTTTTATAAATAATTACTTCTCTGCTTCATAGATAATCACTTCTCCGAACACCCTCTTTACTTAGATCGAATGTTTTGTAGAAGGTGAAACCTCAAAACTTCATCAAAATATATTCCGCCACGTATTTTTATTTAGACTACAGATGAGTGCTGACACAACTCATTACTGCATTGTTGTTTTGTAGTGATGGGCAGAGATGTAACAATACTAATTAAGAAAGGACATGAAGGTGAGGTAGTATTACTGTATCCTTGGCTACTGCTTATGCATTAATTTTAACCTAAAAATTAAATAAGAAGTTATTGAATAATCAAGATTTCACATGTTTTTTAATATAAAAAGGTGTGCACATATGTAATAAGGTAATCATCTCTTCTCTATCAAGTAAAATGAGCGGTGGCATGCAATTGATAATCTCGTGTCACCCCTAGCTTTGTTTACATTCTTTATGCTCCAATATTGTAAAATAATACAAGAAATATGGCATAGAAGGAATGTATGAAAGCCTCTTGTGCGCATTTCACAAGCCCAAATGAGATATTTCATTGCGAAGTCATATGATTTTTAAATAAAAAAATTAATTCTAAGTATCTAGGTGTGTCTTTTAATTTGATTCTTTTTGTTGCTATGCCGTGCGAACAATTTCAAGTATTCATCCGCTTTGAAACATGTTTCTAATTTTCTATGAGCTACCAATTTGCAGTTATAAGATTTCAAGAGAAGTAAGGGTTTTATTATAGGTGCTCTTAGGGACAATCTGCCACTAAAAATTGCGACACATATAGTTACAATGACATAAACGACTTCTGATATATCTATGTACCGCGGAGACTGGCAAAGGAACACTGAACCCTTTGTGCCATGTTCATTTGAAAGGAACACTAAACACGTTTGTACCATCTTCATTGGCTTGAATTACGACGGTGCGGCCCTGGTCGGCGGCCTTGGCGCAGCCGTGGTCGAGGTAGGTCCGGTGCGCCGTGCAGAACGTCTTGCCGCAGCCGTCGCAGGGGAAGAGCAGGAAGTCGAGCTGGTTGCAGTCGGCGTGGTCGCAGTGCGCGCCCAGGTCCGGGAACGCCTCCGTGCCCCAACGCGCCATCAACGCCTCGATGCTCTGTTTCGCCTGCACGTAGATTGATTCCCCCTGCTTTGCTACGCGAGCGCGAGCTTGGTGCCCTGTTGCCTCGGCGTTCAGGTTGCGTACGTGGTGAGCGAAGCAGAAGCAATCCATCTCTCGGTGGATTTATAGGGGCAGTCAGGGCAGAGGCGCTGCCCTTTCTGTCGGTGCAAGGAGGGATCCGAGTCGGTTTGGTCTCGGACCGGTCGCGGGAGGGCGCGTCCGATCCGCGTCGTCTCCACTTCGAATACCAATCGGAGAGGGAAACCAACCAGGTTCGATCCCCACCCCATAGTAGTTCCTAACGAATAGAGAGGTTTCCCGTTCCTCCGAGAGACAAGAGGAGCAACCGATCCCTCACGTCGGCGAGATCAAGCCGAAGCCCCGCCGGAGCACCGTTCGAAAGATCATTTTGGTGGGTGTGTCCTCGACTGGAGGTGGGATGCCGCCCGCGCAACGCGGTAAGGGCACGAGCTCTAGTGGTGCTAGGATGCCGACGAAGGAACGCGCGAGAGAGAAGGCCGCGGGGATTGCCGGTACGGGCTCGAGTGGAGAGACGCCTCTGCCGAGCCTCCCGAATCCGACGACGCCGTCCTCTCGGCAGCCACAGCGCAGTCCGCCGGGCACCAAGCAGGAGCCTACTAGCACACGGACCGCTACCAGTTGCCGGAGAGACGAAGCAGCGCACCGGGGCCATGAGCAACACACAGTCTTGTCCAACGGGTTCCTCCGCGCGAACGGTTAAATCCAACAATCGTGCCAGTCCTTCTCTGGATGCTGATCACGGTAACGCTACTGGTACTGCCAAGGGTTTCAGAGGATCATCCACCACGCACCATCGCACTATGGAGAAGTCCGGCACCGCGGGCTTGAGCGTTGGAGATCAAGCGCCGCGCGTGACAATGAAGGCAGGCAGGGGCACGAGCAAGGAAAGCATCGCTCTCACTCTGTTACACGCTTCAGTGGAGAGACGACGATGCAGAAGCATCACACATTGACAGGTTCGAACAGGGAGGAGACGACGAAGCATGAGCACACGACAGGTTTGGGTGGGGGTTCAAGCGGAGAAACGATGCCACAGAAAAGCTGCAGAAAGAAGAAGAACACCGTGCCCAAGAAAACGCGCTTTCCACAGGAAATCATGAAGCGGCTGCAAGAAGCGGACCGCTTGATCCAGGAGCTCAACGAACGGGGCCTGGGAGAGGACATCAGCAGCGAAGAGCTGGACCGCTACGCCGACCTGCTGCCCGACGATCCTCCTCGTGTGGACACGTCCATCAAACTGGACCACGAGCAGCTACATAAACGCCACGTCAGCGAAGTCCTGTATCGCGTCAAGTATTACAAGTGGGCGCAGCAAGGGCGGCGCAGCAGCAAGAACAAGTGAGCCGTGGTGCGACGACGCTGATGAGCTGGAAGACGAAGACCCTCTAGCGGAACTACGTTGCTTCGATGAAGATGGAATGGACGGGGACCAAATTCTGGACTACCTACACGAGGAGGATTTACTTGGGCACATTCAGAGTGACAGCAGGTTTGATTGGGTCTTTCAGTACCCTTGTTCTGCTGGCTTGGATGACTACCAGCGCATAGTGCTTCACAATTTCGGGGGTCGTGAGTTCGCCGATTGGGATAGGTACCGCAAGTATTTTCACAAGTACGAGACCGCGCTAGAGTACCTTGAATTCTGGGAAGAGCTGTCGAAGAAACTCAAGTGGATGGAAGAGTACGTGTCTGTCGTTCGGGATCCTCTTACGTGGGAGAAAATACTCGACAGAGGATCTTCCCAAGCAATCAAGGTCGCCGCTGGCTTCTCCAAGATACCTGCGAGTTTAGCACAAGAAGCGTATCTGGAGTGCTTAGATAGCATGCTCATGGATTACTATTTGTGCAAGGAGTTAGATGGCGTCTATTTTGAGGTTTGGAAGCGGGTCGCGAAGCTGAAGATGAGTTTTAGAGATGCTTTGGATGAAGTGTATAAGCTGGATAAGTTCCCGATGCGCCAACATAGAATGAGAGTGGAACTGGAAAGTAATGGATCTGAGATGGATAATGAGTTTGATATTTGTACAGCAGGCATTACTGAAGATGCTGCAGAGGATAAAGTTCAGGAGCTTATCGCGGATGCAATCACAAAGCTGGAGGGAAGACCAAGTTCTACGCCCAGTACATCAGTAGGAAGATAGAAATTGCCAGAGCTATTGGGTTGATTCCAGCAGCATCACCTTAGTTTTTTTTTTCTCAATGATCATGTATAGGCCCATGTCCTTCAGTAAAATGAAAAAAATAAGAAGATTCAGCAATAGGGTTATTACTAGGTGGGTGACTGAACAAGCACTGGACTCTGTTTTACGGTAACATCAGAGCATTGCTACTAAAAAAAACATAATCTAAATCATCACAGATAAAGCATGACCGGACATTGAAATACTAGGTTCCATTTACTTCCGTTCGGTTTTGAATAATTGTCAATTATTTGAAACTGGCGGTAAGTATTATAGGCTTCACAAAGCAAGCTTTTTTACTGGGGCCGTAACATGACAAAATCAGTAAAAATAAACTAGTTGGGTGAGGAAAAAATACAACTCACAACTTTGTGCATGTACAAAATGCTCAAATCATTGTAAGTAAAATAATAATCTAGTACCAGTAGCAATTAAAAAAAAGGAACGTGTAAACAAGGCAATCAAGGAAGAACTTTATCAAACAAAACTGAAATCAAGATGAAATGTGTTCATCAAACTATTCACCGTCCTCATTGTCAGATGCAAAATCATATATTTCTTCATCTTCATCATATTCTGCTCCCAGGGTGCTTCTCCTAAGGTTCTTACATCTCCAACTAGATCTGGAGTTTGTTCAGGAAACATATGCAGTCGAAAAAGATACTAAGCATCAACAGCACAAAACTAGAAGAGCCTTCACTCGTCATCGCAGGTTATGTATTTTAATGGTCCGTGTTAGATCCTAATGCATCTTAAGAAAAAAAAAGTTTCCAGACTAAACTTTAGAACTAAAGGAAATGAACAGGGCCAAGCTAATTACTAATAGCAGCCCAAGTCCAAGTTTTTTTTTTTGAGGTTAAGCAGTCCAAGTCCAAGTGTGAGAAGGAACTCGCGGCAAAAATGTGCGTGGAATAACAACAGTTCGATAGTTTTTTTTTTTTGAGAATCCCACAGGTCTCAAAATAAAGCAAAATAAGCCCAGTTACGGCCCACGCCAGTTATTTCCATTCCCCTTTCCGACTCACCGAGTCACCGGCCGTTGCCGGCGAGCCTTCTGCCGCCGGCCGAACACCCGCTGCCGCATCCACCAACCCCGAGCCACCGGCCGTTGCCGGCGAGCCTTCTGCCGCCGGCCGAACCCCCGCTGCCGCATCCACCAACACGACTGCCCCACGGCGGCGGGCTTTCCATTGAATCCGGAACCAACCAAACTGCGACGCCCTAGGCAGCGGCACGGCCGCAGGGCAAGGGGGGCCGCCCCCTCCGACGCACCTCCAGCACCGTCTCGGCCGTGGCTGCCATCGGTCAAGCTCAATCACGTTCCTCGCCTTCGCGAGGGCTTGAGGCGGTCTTCGGCGTGTTCGTCCCTGGTGGGCGAACCGCGTGGTCTCCTTATCACTAGTTCACCACCGTGCACCGCTCCTGCTCCCCACGCCCTGCAGGTCGGCACAGTGTGAAAACACTGCTGGTCATAGGCAGGTTTGAAACCTAGCTCCTGCTCCCCAACTCAACATCTCAAATTGCTTGATTCTCTTTGTCCTAGTCATGCTATCTCCATCGGCAAGTGGCTAGACCATGCGCGCTTTATCTCCACATTGGTCTGTATTTGACTTTGGGTGCGAGTGTGATAACTACTAGTATTATATTCTTCGTGTGTCACAGTCTTATCCTATAATGATTGTCAGCTTCTTCGGTTCATCGGTCATCAATTTCATACCGAGAGCATGACGTCTAGATAAGGCGTTTTGCTGGAACCACTTCGCCGTAATTTTCTGAGTCAGATATTCTATTCGAGGAAGCCTAATTTAATTTCTTGACCAAATATTCTGTTGTACGCTTTTCAAGTCAATCGTTTTCTCACATGCTGGAGAGTGGAGGCCTTCGGTGTGTTGACAAGATGGAAGTCGGATAATTCTAAAACAATTTCCCCTTAGACCGAACTTCCTTTCCCCTCCTTTCCTGCTGTAATTATTTGAACATGGAGACATGGTTGGACACATGGTTGTAGGTTATGTGATCATTTTATTTTATTTCTTCATCTGCCATCTCGTAATCAACTCGTCATATTTCAGCAAGTACGCCTTAACATTTTTGCTCACATTCTATAGACACTCTTTTATACATATTCCGCTATACTCTGATTTTGGCCAAATGCATTATATACCATATGCTAATTGTTTCAAATATTTAATATCAAATATCTCTGTTTTTCCTTTACATTTTCTTTTTGAAATCTACATATTTCTATACAGTTCAGGTCTCATCTTTCACACTGCAATACAAGGCACTGCACATCCAGTCTGTGCTTTTATACCGATTGTACCTATCCATAGTATATGTACTTTCTTGTTGCATGGTTATGTTTGTACAAGTGAACAGCTGAGCTGCTAGTAATTATATGAGCAGAAGATGGTGATCCCATCATTTCTATCATTTTGGAACGGAGTTCACATAAGCTCTTTTCATGTGCTTTTGGTGGGCCCTTCCAGTTACAATTTGTCCTTTAGGATCTGATTTTTGTTTCCTGTCCTCCATCAGATAAGGGCGAGAAGATTGTGCGCACTGTCTTAATCATGGATGCTTCCCGGATGATAAGCTCCATAAAAGGTTTGAGATTTACTGCCGTATAAGGTAAGATGCACTCTCAATTCTCAGGCCAACCATTTTGGATAGAACGGTCCTGTATAAACTGTAACCGTATAAGTCATGCACTAGTTTTTCCAGATTAATACAAGTTTGCTCCTGGATAAGGCCTTATTTTCATGTTCTTTATTGCCACACAATTTCCCTGAATATACCATAAGAAATATTCCCATCCATTAAAGAGGAATCTAAGTCATTGAGATAGCAGTGGACGTTTTCTTCTAAAAGATATTCCATTAGCATAATAGTAATATGTTTGCACATTCAATGCAGAAAAGTAAGAGGCAACGTATTTAAATTATTTCCTTTGCCTACAATTGTGATCTCGAATCGTGGAGTGAACTCAACAAGCTCACTGTATCATATCAATACTACAGTAACAAGGAACGGCAAAATCTTACGGCATTTCTTGTTTAAAGGCTATGTACTTCTATTTACACACTGTACAACATGAAAAATTTACGAAAAAGAAGTTCACATCATGCTAACAGCATGTATCACTAGCTAATATATAGATTGTGACTGGCTTAGACCAATGGAAACCATGGTCATGCTACTCTTGTATTCTTCGGCGTGTTCGTCCCTGGTGGGCGAACCGCGTGGTCTCCTTATCACTAGTTCACCACCGTGCACCGCTCCTGCTCCCCACGCCCTGCAGGTCGGCACAGTGTGAAAACACTGCTGGTCATAGGCAGGTTTGAAACCTAGCTCCTGCTCCCCAACTCAACATCTCAAATTGCTTGATTCTCTTTGTCCTAGTCATGCTATCTCCATCGGCAAGTGGCTAGACCATGCGCGCTTTATCTCCACATTGGTCTGTATTTGACTTTGGGTGCGAGTGTGATAACTACTAGTATTATATTCTTCGTGTGTCACAGTCTTATCCTATAATGATTGTCAGCTTCTTCGGTTCATCGGTCATCAATTTCATACCGAGAGCATGACGTCTAGATAAGGCGTTTTGCTGGAACCACTTCGCCGTAATTTTCTGAGTCAGATATTCTATTCGAGGAAGCCTAATTTAATTTCTTGACCAAATATTCTGTTGTACGCTTTTCAAGTCAATCGTTTTCTCACATGCTGGAGAGTGGAGGCCTTCGGTGTGTTGACAAGATGGAAGTCGGATAATTCTAAAACAATTTCCCCTTAGACCGAACTTCCTTTCCCCTCCTTTCCTGCTGTAATTATTTGAACATGGAGACATGGTTGGACACATGGTTGTAGGTTATGTGATCATTTTATTTTATTTCTTCATCTGCCATCTCGTAATCAACTCGTCATATTTCAGCAAGTACGCCTTAACATTTTTGCTCACATTCTATAGACACTCTTTTATACATATTCCGCTATACTCTGATTTTGGCCAAATGCATTATATACCATATGCTAATTGTTTCAAATATTTAATATCAAATATCTCTGTTTTTCCTTTACATTTTCTTTTTGAAATCTACATATTTCTATACAGTTCAGGTCTCATCTTTCACACTGCAATACAAGGCACTGCACATCCAGTCTGTGCTTTTATACCGATTGTACCTATCCATAGTATATGTACTTTCTTGTTGCATGGTTATGTTTGTACAAGTGAACAGCTGAGCTGCTAGTAATTATATGAGCAGAAGATGGTGATCCCATCATTTCTATCATTTTGGAACGGAGTTCACATAAGCTCTTTTCATGTGCTTTTGGTGGGCCCTTCCAGTTACAATTTGTCCTTTAGGATCTGATTTTTGTTTCCTGTCCTCCATCAGATAAGGGCGAGAAGATTGTGCGCACTGTCTTAATCATGGATGCTTCCCGGATGATAAGCTCCATAAAAGGTTTGAGATTTACTGCCGTATAAGGTAAGATGCACTCTCAATTCTCAGGCCAACCATTTTGGATAGAACGGTCCTGTATAAACTGTAACCGTATAAGTCATGCACTAGTTTTTCCAGATTAATACAAGTTCGCTCCCGGATAAGGCCTCATTTTCATGTTCTTCATTGCCACACGACTTCCCTAGTTCCCTGAATATACCATGAGAAATATTCCCATCCATTAAAGAGGAATATAAGTCATTGAGATAGCAGTGGACGTTTTATTCTAAAAGATATTTCCATTAGAATAATAGTAATATGTTTGCACATTCAATGCAGAAAAATAAGAGGCAAAGTGTTTAAATTATTTCCTTTTCCTACAATTGTGATCTTGAATCGTGGAGCGAACTCATCAAGCTCACTGTATCATATCAATACTACAGTAACAAGGAACGGCAAAATCTTACGGCATTTCTTGTTTAAAGGCTATGTACTTCTATTTACACACTGTACAACATGAAAAATTTACGAAAAAGAAGTTCACATCACGCTGACAGCATGTATCACTAGCTAATATATAGATTGTGACTGGCTTAGACCAATGGAAACCATGGTCATGCTACTCTTGTAGTTACATGGCATAACAACTGAGCTAAGAACAGCCCGCTCCACCTCTTCCGAGGGCTTTCGCCTGAGCAAGCACATCACATACTCTATAACTGCTGCCTCACAAGGCACTGTGATCCTGTCTTCACTTGCGAACCCAAATTCATCCTCAGACATCCGCAAGAGCTCCCCGAAAACCTTTGTACTGAGATACACCAAAGGAACCTCAAAGCGCTTACCGTCAGCTGAATAAACGATGCAGTGGCCCTTGCCCGCTATGGTCGATGCACAGTGTAGGTTGCCATCTTTGGTCGTGCTCGTTGTCATCAGCCCCTGCCTCCCAACGGCTGCCATATGTTGCCATTTTTTTGCCAGTTGAACTAGCCTCTTCGAGTGCACCATGATGTATTACTTCTTATGAATTGAACTTTTGTTGCACCATGTTTATGTTTGAGCTTTTTGGATGGGCTTGAAGACAGTGTGTGCTAGTTTCATGTACTTATAGGGTAGCAAGGGAACACGAGAGCCATAAGCTACTTCTAATGGATGTAGGCATCTGACTAGTTGGCAAGAGACAAAGCCATGAACTTTATCTTCCAAAAGGTTGCTATCTTGCTCTGTACGATAGAGTTTGATGCTCATTTTGCTTCTTAGCCTACTTGTACACTTTGGGTCCACCCTATTCATCTTTTTCCTCTGTCCAGTCTATTTATCTTTTGTGTCAGCCTCGTCCTTCCATGGTACTCAGTTTCCTGCCTCTTGGTTCCACACAAGTAACTGGTTTGATTTGCACAAGTTGCAGATATAGTTTAAACTTTTAGAGGACATATCAGGTGCACAAAGAGTATTTGGTGCACATGTGCACAAACTTTTTAGACCATAAGATCTAATATTGATGGCCTGAAATGAAGAATGTTTGAGGTTTTCTATATGGAGAAGGGGAAACTCATGCGCTTGTTTGCATCTTTTGTTCCTTAAGGTTTGTTTCAAACTAAGTTATACTGAGAAACATCCAAGCTAAAAGGGTCCCATATGGATGCCTTTTCATTTTCCATTTTATTTCTAGAACGCTCTTTGTTATTGATCTGTACGAGGAAACTTTTATGTTTGTGCAATGAACTCTCCGTGATCATTCATTGCCTAACAGATCCGGGCTTCTCCATTTTTTTTATGACCTTTCATCTTTCCTTAGACACTTATTTGATCCAGATGGAGTAACAGGTTTCTTAATTACTACCTTACCTGCACCTTTTTTCTCTCTCCAGTATTACTATGGTCTACGCCTCCAGGGTCCATAGAATCTTCCCACCTTTTTTCTCCTATATTATTATGGTCTATGCCTCTATGGTCCATAGAATCTGCCCACCGTTTTTCTTTAACAGACCAGCATCTATGCAAGTATCAGCATGTGGCAGTTTGTTTTCCTACCACAGTTTCCTCTGCAGCCATGGTTTCATGGGTTGAGTCAAACTCTAGAGGCAAATGCACATTTCTTGAAGTACCCGAGTTCATAGGTTCAGTCAAACTCTAGATTTATCTTTGTCTGTTGCTGTCAGTAGCTTGAGCATATCCTTGCTGAATATTCATGATGAGGAGAAAAATAATATTTTCATGTTTTCATATTGAACTTCTTACAAAGCTTGGGAGTACTTCAGCAAATGCTCCCTTCATTAATAAATACAGACTACAGAGTTTCAGGATTATTTTTTTTTTTGACAGAAGCTCCAGGAATTTGTGTTAGTTTTGTGTTGGCACGGAGGCACACCTTTAAAAGTTAGTTCTGCCTCTAACCTTGAACGATGGAAATTTTTATCCTCTGAAATTTTGTTTGTGCTCTATGGCTTAGTGATGTACTAGTAGTTCACAGTTAACAATACTGCTATCAGATATTCAAATGGAATAAGCTATTCTGTGCTACCTTTTCATTTCAGGTCTCCTATACAGAACTATTATACATCATATTGCATAAACTGAAAGTCAACAGCGCAAAAACTTGTATATCTTCAGGAGCTACAGACTGCAAATTACCGATGCAGGGCTACAGGTAGTGATGTATGGCTTGAATGCTGGAAAGGCATCACCATAGAGCTAAGGAACGCCCTCTCAACTTCCTTGGATGCGTTTCTTTTGAGCAAGCACATCATGTACTCCAAACTCCTCCTGGGACCTCGTCAACAGTTCACGGAAGACTGTTGTGCAAAGGTACACCAATGGGACCTCAAAATGCCTACCATCTGCTGTGTATATCGCAGAATGGCCCTTGTCTGTGACTGATGAAGCGCCACAGCACGCCTCGTCATCTGTGCTGGCTGTTTTTAAATCTTTGCCACTTTTTTGCAAGTTGAGCGAGCATTTTGGAATGAATCATGGTGTTTCTTCTTGGTGCTCTGCAATGGTTCCTAGCAACCATTAGTTTGTGGCTTTGTTGTTGAAGTGATGGTGCCTTACCTGTTATTGCTAGCTCATGAATATATAGGCGATGAAACAGTACATGGCTTTGGTGCAGCTGACCTTCTAAGACTTGTTGGCGGGGGACAAGGCCACGAGGTTTGTGCATTGGTATCTGCAAAACTAGACATCAAGATTCAGATTAGATTTTTGATGGGCCATAACTTGTTCATCATGGTGGTGAGGTGAGGATTAGTGGTTGGGCAAGCAGATACGTACTACAGTGGTAGCTGCTGAATTGGGTGGAGATGTAGTGCAAGCATCCGGGGTCCAGCTTTTATGGAGGTGCTTCTATACTTAAGAGGTAAGCTCGTTAGGTATCTGTTTTGTTTGTGATTAGCCTTGTTGCATGCTTAAGAGGTAAGCTCGTTAGGTATTGAACATTGCCTTCATTGAGACACAACAGTATGATCCATGAGTCAAGAGACTAATTTCGGGGAAGATACCGGGTTCACTTCACTGCCTTTTGGTTGTGTACTCTGTACGTACATTTGCAGCAGCATGCTTGGTGTTGGTTATAGGACTTTGATTGCTGCAAATCAATTGCAACTTGTTCCGTAGTCCCATATTTCGGATTTTGCGGATAGTCTAGATTTCTGGCATGCATGTGACAACAATTTCATGATATCTTCATGCAGTTAGAGTGGGCCAGCACCCAATTGGTTACCATTATTCTATATTCGTGTGGGCAGTTTTTTTTTTTCAGTGAAAGTTCATATCACAGCTGTGAGTCCATCCATGCTGTTCTCACTTTAGTAATGTAAGTTGGCACGCAAAGATTTTCCCGGGAGTTTACTTGGATTTACATGACGCACTAGCTTCCAGCAAAGTGAATTTGAAAATCTACTTGCACCTATGCTGTCACAGAACTAATTTCCCGAAAATGGCAATTTTTCTCTGGCTTGAGTTGTACAGTTTTGCAATTTGATCTGTGACATGTACAGTGCAACGTCCTTGCTCCGAAAACTCTTTCTCCATTTGTGATTTCACTAGGGATTTAGGGTTGAGGGCCGAGGGCACAATGGCTTGATTCAGTTTGGCTGGAGTGGGGAATGACAGTTCTGTGTGCTATTGCGCTGTGGTATAGGCACTAATCTTTTGAATCTTGAGGTTGTGCAGAAGAATTTTGTTGCCTTATCATGTAAGTCCTAAAATGAGCAATCATTTATCTCTGAAAAGTATATTTAGAATGTACAAGAATGATGACTCTTTTGCGTAAACAAAAAGGGAATGATAACTCTTAACTTGTCACAAAACAGCCTTTTGTTTGTTTCCCTACTATCACTAACTAACTCTTTTCTGCATACATTTATGAGGTGCAAACAGCAACCTGCATAGTGGTGTGGCATTGCCATGGTGCTCAGAAATGCCTTCTCTACCTCTGCAAAAGCTCTCCTTCTGAGCAGGCACATGGCATACTCGACTTCATGACCACAGCATCTCAAGGAAGTGTGGTCTGCCCATCCCTTGTGAAGCCAAACTCCTCCTGGGATATCTATAGGAACTCGGTAAAGACCGTTGTGCCAAGATATGCCAGTGGAACCTCAAACCACCTTTTGTCAGATGTGTACACCACACAATGGCCCTTGACTGCCACAGAGGCCAGCACTCGTCGCGATTCTCTTGGCACTGATCGTAGTCATTTGTTTCTCTGTGTTTGGCTGGAAATTGGAGAGCTCTGATTTGAGTTTGTGGTGCTTTGTTTGTGTATGAAGTGGTGGTGTTTGGTCACTTTGGTGGCCATTTGACTAATATATAGCTGAATGGATAGAGACGACCAAATCAGTGAGCTGTTGATTGCATAACTGGTAACTCCACAAACACGTAACATGCAATGTCACAAGCTGAATCTGTGTGCACATTTCGCATTATAATTTGTTGGGGGTCCTGTGTTTGGCGTGTGCTGGGGCTAGTAGTAGTTCACTTTCAGGTCTTTTATTGGACATCACCCGTGCAACCATGCTGAGTGGTTTAGCGCAAAGGGGAACAAAGTGCTGCATGCGGACCAAATCAGATAGCTGTTTTGTGGTGCGCTGTTCGCAGAAAAATGTTGTGCAGAGAAGGCGCCTTTCATGAAGAGATTCCGTTTGGTTTCCCTGACAGTGACTGAGAATGCAACGTTGGGGCGCCAGCCTCAAGTTCAACAAGTACATTCTCTTTGAGGTCCTCTTTGAAAGGTCAAACTTAGACATATTGTATTCCAAAGAAGGATGTGCTTGCATCTCAATCGGTCCTCTTTCAGTATGCTTTGGAAGTTCTGTTCTATCTTCAGTGGACCGAACGGTACAGGCATAGTCTTCTATGGCCTCATTTGCAATATTACCTTAATATATCAAGGTACTAGAGGAGACCATGTTCAGTTCCAATCATGAGTAGTGCAATATTACATTACTACATCAAGGTAATACGTCAATTTGGTTTATTCCAGAATTCAGAGCCGGATGATGAGAAGGCAGAGGTTTTCTTTCAATAGTTGAACATCAGACGCTGCCCAAAGTGAATTGCAGATAAGAGCCTATGGGGTTTGGTGTTTCATTCACATGGTGTGCTACAAAGTGAAAAAGGAAAACTGAGGGAGGTATTCCTGACACAGGAGCTATCTGCCTGAATTAAAAACCAACGGGTAAATAAGGATGGCAATGGTACCGGCATACACCCAAACCATGGGCCTAGCACATATGGACACGGCAATATGGGGGCTGGGCCATGGATGAAGCTATATGCTTCTAACCATGTCATGAACCATTATCACCGTAAGTCGCCGTGCAATGCTGTCTTTGTGATCTGGTAGTTGGATTTTACGAGATTCCTTGCAACAAAATGAATGTAGCTAAGCAGAAGTCTCAGTGTTAAGAGCGTACAAGACCTGATTCCTAATACTTGCGTTGTCTTTTTTTTTTAACGAAACCATGAAGTGTCTTAAACAAAGGTAAACACACTTCCCCTTTTATGACTGCACCAGGTTTGGCTCAGCTGGAATGGGGATTGGTAGTCGTGCATGGTTTCTGTGAAGGAACATTGTTGAGAAAAAGGGACCTGTTTCGTCCTGGCGTAATTCTGTAATGGGGTTAATCATTTATCTTTGATGGAGCGTATGTACAAACAGCAAGAATAATGGCTCTAACTTGCTAATTTACCACTATCCATGATTTCCTACTGGATCAAAGTCAATGAACTGTGCATCACAGTCTTTTCCCTACTACCTACGCTAAGCTGCTATAAATTCAACAGCTGTAAATGGAAACCTGCTGACTAACTACTATAGATGGCGCCACACAGCTTGCATAGTGGTACGATACTGCCATGGTGCTCAGAAAGGCCTTCTCTACCTCCGTAGAGGCGCTTCTTCCGAGCAGGCACATGGCATACTCCATGACTGCGGCATCACAAGGAAGCGTGATCCGCCCATCGCTCGTGAAGCCAAACTCCTCCTGGGACATCCGCAGGAGCTCTGTGAAGACCGCTGTGCCAAGGTAGGCCAATGGCACCTCGAACCGCGTCCCATCGACGGTGTACACCACACAATGGCCCTTGCCCACCACAGTGGTGTGGCATCCATCGGCTTCCTTGGTCATCCCCCAGGAGAGCCGCTTCCTCCTCAACGCTGCCATCCTCTGCCAATTCTTGGCCAGCTGAGCAATCCTCTTGGAGCTCACCATGGTTCCTTTTTCTTCTGTTTTCAGAGGCTTGAAAGTAGAGAGCTCTGAGACGAGTTTGCGATGCTTTGTACGTAAAGCTACGAGTGATGGTGTTTGGAAGCCGTATGACCACGAATATATAGCGGACGGAAGGAGCAGGGTTCCAGTCAAGTGGGATGATTTATGATTAGCAAGGGACAGGGCCATGAGCACGGTACGCGCAAACTTTTCGGATCACGTTTTGATGGGGCCAGAGTTTGGCGTGTGCCGGAGCAAATTATTATGCGATTTTGGTATTGCACACCGCCTGTTGAGCTATGCTTAGCGGTTTAGCAGGACTGGGGCACGAGGACCCCATGTAATTGGGGCCAACGTGGTGTGTATGGCTAGCTGTTGCTCAATCAGATATTGGTAGAGCAGAAGTATACCATGACTTCCATGGTGGGGATCCTTTTCCTTCAGCGCCCACTTCCAGGAAGGTGGAAGATTGCTACTTTGGTTCATCATGTAGCTATCATTTTCAGATAATTTGGCTTTGATGACCCTATTTTGCCACTGACTGAGTAGCACATGTTTCACTAGCTTTCTTATGGCTGTATGCTCTATTTCAACATGTGTCTTTTGTACAGAAAAGCAATACATGCAAATTTATACAGAATACCCAAACATAGGAGTGTGTCCTTTTATTGGAACTAAATGATCAATTCTTAATATATGGCTTCATTTTCACTAGATCATGCATCTCAGTACTGTTTTATTGCAAATGATATAATGTTTACACTTGATACATAAGTGTGAGTCTATTTCAGAGTTTAAAATTAGGCATCGCCCACAGGACAATGCAGATAAGAAAGTTATGTTTGAATCTGTATCATATGACATGCTGCAAGTGTGCGAAGAAATCTGTATGATATTACGTAGCGCTCTAGATGCAGGAGCAAGTTGAGTCAGATGACTGAATCAGGAGCCAATACGAATATATTATCAGGAGTTCAGGACTATGAATGCCCACAAACCGTGGGCTCAGCTGTTTTGTCTATCAGAAAATGCCAAAATGATTAGCCACATTTTTTATTTCCTCTATGATTATCAACTAATTGATTAGTTGCAGTCTTGCAGGAGACTTTAAGCGAAAAGGAACGAAATGCAGGTCACATGAGATGCTTGTAATCCAGCAGACCGCCAACTGATGAAGTGTTATGAAGCTGTTGAGCAACTTGTTTGGACCACTGAACATGTTTAATCTACGCAATGTGCTATGGGGCATGGGCATAAACGACTGGCAGACTACATACCTCAATCTGAAGACCCGATATATCCTAGCACGTTGGACCCAACTTATTTGTGGTCCTCATGATGCATGCCGCTGAAGACCGAACCACTACCAAACAGGTCAGTATGGCAGCACATTGTGATATGCTAGCACTCAAACAAAAGCTAATAGTGGCTCCAACAAGTGACAATCTGATGGCCCCAGACAAATACAGTCAAGATCACATTGCCTTTTCTTGCAACACTGCATGTTCTGAGCTCATGATCTTGTCTCTTGCCAGCCTAAACTGATAGATACATTTGAGCTGCATGCTTCTCTTGTCCCCTCGCCTATAAATCCATTTGCCTGGCATCAGCACCTCACCAATCCATCAGCAAACCAAGCATTACACCCTAGCTAAACGCCACCTTATACATACAAAAGTTTGCTTTTCAGCTAAGAAAGGAGGAGGTCGAAGCAGCCATGATCAGTGCCAAGAGACTTGTTCAAATGGCGAAGAAGTGGCAAAGAATAGCGGCCCTCGCGAGGAAGAGGCTCACCGCGTCAACACCGGTGAAAGAAATCGATGGGTCCTCGTGCAGCACTTCGTCCGTGGCCAGCAAGGGCCACTGTGTTGTGTACTCGGCTGACGGAAGGCGGTTCGAGGTCCCATTGGTGTACCTCGGCACGACGGTCTTCGGCGAGCTCCTGGCAATGTCACAGGAAGAGTTCGGATTCGCTACCAATGATGGCAAGATCACGCTTCCATGTGACGCTGAGGTGATGGAGTACATCTTGTGTTTGCTCAGGAGGGAGGCCTCTGAAGATGTTGAGAGTGTGTTCTTGAGCTCCATGATCTGGTCTTGCCACTATGGAAACAGCTTGGGTCATGCCATAAGATTTAACCAGCAAATTTCTGTCTCAAGCTTCTGAAGATAAGATTTCTCAAGCAGCTATTCCTGCTTGTTTTTGCCTTCTCTTTCCCTGAAATTGTATATGATGTAAATAGTTACATGCGGAAGCGAGATGATTGTTCAAAAAGGAATGGAACGGAGATCTGTGCTGCAAATTCTCTGATCGAGCACAACTGGTTTGTTTTCTTTTTTTTCCTGAAATGACTACCTTGTCTTATAAATTGGGCTGTGGGCTCTGGGGTTCGACTGATGAAAATGTGAAGGCAATGCGCTTCTATTTCTTAATCCTAGGCACTAATTCGAATATGTTTTGAAGGATTAGTGGACACACTAGGTAGTTATATCTGAAGCTAGCTGCAGCACCCTTTTTCAGGTTGCCATCTGCTTTGTTGTTTCTTGTTCTTGTGGAAACTGACAGAACCTTGTTCTTGTGGAAAACGACAGAACCTATCTTTCATCCTGATACTTTCTGTCCCTAAATAAATAATAACACTGATATCCTCCAGTTCTCTCTTGGCTGCAGTTGATAACCGTGGCACTAGGAAACTTTCAAGCCCGGACTCGACAATGTTGTGGACAGAGACGACGGGGCGTGCAATGACTGAAGGGCGGGGAAGACAACTGCAAGGCTGTCACCTGCAGGCATCCAGTGATCGTCCCAAAAGGATGTGCATTTGCCATCACTAACAGAAACAGACGTGAGCGCGCGGTATGCAGGTAGCAGGTCTTGTAATGCAGACCAATGCGAGCCGGCAACATCACCTTCCATTGTCAGCAGATCAATTCGTTCCCGTATCCACATGGCCCAAGCTGAGTCACCAGGGTGGTGTAAGCGATGTATTCACGGCCCGCTTTGGTATATTATAAGAGACTAGCCGTTCAACCCGTGCGTCTGCACGGCTAGTTAAGTTTGATGAAAATTGTTGTGGCTTCAAGATTTTGGACCTTGGTGAGCAGTGAAAATGTTTATTTTTAAAAAATACTATCTTTTAGGAACTAAGAATGTTTTTTTCATATAATATGGAAATGTGTTCTTTAGAACAAAAACTTGCCTTTTGGGTAGGGTCCTGAAAGTTCTATAGACATCATACTACATATCCAAGATGTCTGCCTTATAATTTGTCATATATTTTTTATCCATATTCAATTAAAATGCTCATTTCTCATAGTACCTGGCCTTCAAAATCTTAAACATGGGGCGTACAAAATAAGAAATGTTTTGTTTCTGTAGTGTTCTTACTCGTGTAATTGTCTAGCTACTCCGGTGACTATGGCAAGCTCTTCTATTGTATCTACCAATTGCCTCATTCTGATTACCTGTCTCCATTTTGTTGATTATTAGTTGAGATCCTAGTTTGGTCTACACCAAGATATTCTTGTACTTCATTGAAACTTCTATTGTGGTTCTCCCTGCCTCCGACAGCTACACTACCATAGTGCCACTGAGATGATAGGTTACTGAAATGCCCAGAAGTGTTCCTTTGTACTTGAGTATGTCAATAACAGTTGTGACATACATATCTCCTATTACTAATTGTGTGTTACTATCTGGTGATCTTGTCAGATTTTTAAGAAAATATATAATATTTGGTTGGAAATGTTCAGAGTTTCAAAAATAGAACTAATCCAATTCTTGGGCTCTCTGGCAAAAACCTTAACTTTGCTGTAGATAGATAGTATGCATATGTAAAGTATCATATAAACTCTAGAATACACTTACACAATTCATTTTGTACATTGCACTTATTAATCAAAGGCTTGTATATATGCCAAGGTTGTCACAGTTGTACAGAAGACATGCATAGTACTTTATTTAAGCACTAAAAATTAGTATTTGAAGAACAACTGAGTCATCAACCTTGTACATTTGCAAAAGATATATATATATAT
>LAPY01000343.1:103127-113575 GCA_000970635.1 Eragrostis tef | reverse complement strand
CGAGGTAACGAGCTCCACATCCCAGTCGATTTCGCCCACCACGGTGAGCCATAGTTCAATTAAGTTTGGGGGAAGATGGAAAACCCGACTCCGCACCTCCCTGAAGTTTTATGTCTGTCATTCCACAGCTTACCTCACCGAAACGGACCTTCTTCCCCAACGCCGTCCGCCCGCGCCGAGGACCTCGCCAACGAAATCCATCCTCTGCTGCTTCTCGTCGACAACGCGTAGCATGGTGAGGCTCTCCTCCATGTCTAGAACCTCGTGCTCCCTCTATCTTCCTCCCTCGCCCTTTAATTTGGCCGGAATGCCGCTGCGTCATGTCCGCCGCCGCCGCCTCTCGTCGCCGGCGCATCTTAGCTACCCCCGCACGTGCACACGCTAGTGTTTTGGAGTCCCCATCTCACGCTCGTCATGGATCTGCCCACCGTTTTTTCTAAATCGCCACCGTTCAGCCGGAACGCGCCGTCTGCCGCCGCCGCGCTCGCCGCGAACGCGGGCCAAAAAGGAAGCGCACAGCCGGGGGGTAATTCGACATCTAAGGGGCTGGATGGGTAGCTCTTTGCAACTTTTTAGCTTATGGGGTGAAAAACCAAAAAGTAGTCTATTTATGAGGTGAGATTTGCAATTAGCTCTATTTTTGTTGGAAGTCTCGGGAGTTGAAGCCTCCACGTGGTCCCTGGCCTCAAACCACCAAATGACACGGCTAGCCATGCGTTGTCCGTACATGCGCGATTGGAGGTGGCGGATTGATTTTGATTGAAAATCATGGAACGTGCTTGTAATTCTTGGTCGACGCGGTCGAATCCACCGATTCTACTCTTACGGCGATCTTCGCCTGGTTGTGAAGCGAAGAATTTCTCAGAAATTCTTTTCCTTACTGCAAAGCGAACGAAGGCCACGCGCAAGATTCTAGTAGTAGAAGAAGCATGCAGTGTTCGGTTTGTTTACTCGGATTTCCAAACAAGGCAGTAAACACATGTTGGTCTGTCGCTGGCTCGCTCGCTGCCGGCCTCCTGACCCCGTGACGCCCACAGACACAGGTGTTAGCCACGTCCCGCACCTGGCCCACGCGTCAGCGCCACAGCGGCTTCCCCACGGTGGAATGGAACATTCTGACTCTGCCTCCCCTGTCACGCGCACACTCGCTTGTTTAATGACCTTAATTTGGCACTTTGCTCCCCCGCAAGGATTGTCGTTAACCCCACCTTGGATCGCGGCCGCCGCGTGCGTGCGTGCCTGGGCCGCGACGTGCCGAGCCCTCTCCTCTCATCCCCGCACAAAACATTCGCTCGATTCCTCCGCTCCGCCGGCCGAGCCAAAATTTCTGAAGAAAAACGAGATTTCCCCGCCCGCCGCCGGCTCTCCACCGAGCGTTCCATGGGCTCATCGCCTCCGGAGACGTCCCGAGATTAGCCGGCCTCGCGAGCTCGTCCCCCGCCCGGCGCCCGTCTGGTTTGTCTCGCTTCTCTCGCCCCCTGTTTGATTCGTTCTCTGCCTTCGCGTCAGGGCGATTCCGGTGTTCGCCGTCGTTCCGACTTGGGGGTGCCGTAGGATCGATGCTTTTGGTTTCCTTCTCGGGGTTTGCTCGTCTGGGCGTTGCAGCTATGGATTTCTCCATATAGATTTCCCGGCGGTAATGGTTTTGATCCACGAGCCCGGGGCAAGGCCTCCGACGTAGCCTGTGTATCATCGCGATTTTCGTATGAATTTTCTAATGCCTCGTACAGGGACCTCTCATACCAGGATGCGGTCCGTCTGTTGAGCGGTGCATTTCTCTGCGTTTTTTAGAGTTTTTATTAGAGGCGTCGTAAATTGATTAAGACACTGCGATGGAACATATTTAGCCAACATGAGCATGATCAAATGTCTCTGCGCCACCACTGTTTTGCTGTCTGTTGGAATGATTTAGTATTTTTCTATTACAGTACGATTGTGTGCTTGAGGAGTGCATAGAATCTGTAAATTTTACACCCACCCGCTTGAGAAATGCTGTAATCTGATTCATGTTCCTGGCCCTTTTGATTCAGTGACACATTGTATTTTTTGAAACATGTCATTTCAGGTAAGCTGAAAGGTGTTACTTTCGTTTCTTTATTGAATTTTCCCTGAATAAGAATATTTACACACTTGTACATATCTTTAGTCCACTAGACCACCACTCTTGAATTGATCCAATCTGAAACCTGCCTCAAAAGCAAAGATTAAAGCACCAACCCCACCCTCAAGCAAGAACAACCAATAAAGATGCCAGTATGCCACCCTTGATGTTCTTTTCCTCCACTACTTGTATCCACCTTTAGTCTTCTCAGCCAGTTATTTAATAGTGCGTCGTGAAGTGGTGCCACTATATTATTCTGAAGCCCGCGTGATCAACTCGAAAGTTACAAGTGTACTACTTACCCCAATCTCCTTATACTCATGTTATTGAAACAATCGGTGCCTTGTCATATGGTTTGATTCAGCTTCCTGCCTATCACCTTCACTAACTTTTTAAATATTTTCGAAATGTATTCTTTTGTTATGTGAGGGCTAAAGTATTACTTTCATAGTTGGAGGGAACCTTGATTGATGGGCCTGTCCTGCTTCTAATTTGGAAATTCATTTCTTGCTGCTGGGTCACTAGCTGCTGTTAGGAAGTCAGATCACGCTGATTGTCCTCTCACAAAATTGCAGAGGATTGTTTTTCTATTTATTGTATTTATCGAATGCAAGGTTTAGTTGGTTTTATGCTTTTTGTGTTTTGTTTTGTCATTTCTGGTTCAAAGTGTGTATTTTGTCTGAAGGTTTTAAAAGGAATCCAAGATGGGTGTAATCAGCACAGTGCTTGGTTTTTCTGGATTTGGCTTTGGATTCTCAGCTGGTATTGTTATTGGGTACTTCATCTTCATCTACGTCCAGCCATCAGATGTCAAGGTGGGGATTTTCCTTTGCTCTTCTTTCTTTCTTTCTTTCTTACTGTATATCGATTCTCATTGTTCGCTGTATAATCTATTGGGGAATTGTGGATGACTATTTTGCAAATACGTGGACCTAAAAATGACTATTCAGCCACAGTTGAACACAGATACTTTTTCTGCATACCATATTATAATTCAGTTCCTTCTGATCTGTAATGTGGACATAAATCATGACCCAAGTAATTATATTGTTTTATTGTCTATCTTCCCCTGTGATGTATGCCACCCTGCTTGAACTATGCATGTGCTGATGCACTGTGCATTTCATGCCACTTCTGGAGGGTTGGTACCACGATCTTTGCGTCTCAAACTAAATGACTATTGCATTGTTTGGTGGTACCACATGTTGCACCCTCCCAGAAAGCCATTTCGTGAAGGAGAATGCAGACCTAGGGAAATTGCATGATCCAGCGTATGCAAAATCATCTGCTTTCAGATCATGTAGCCCTTTGGAGAATATTTACTTTAAAGTGTTTCTTTAGTTCATCCAACACTGCTGTATACTTGAATCTTCATCCCTTAAACAACGTGGTTTATCTGCTAAATCATCAATGGATGTGCTTTCTATTGCTTCTGATGAATGTGCCTTGTTCTGGGCCAAACTCAGTAATATATGGGGTCATAAAGTTCAAATAATTTTCTTCCTATTTTCCTCTCAGGACGTCAAAGTTCGACCACTTGTGGAATATGATTCAAAATCTTTGGAGGGCATCCTTCCTGAAATTCCTATGTGGGTCAAGAATCCCGATTATGATAGAGTATGCTACTCTTTCAGTAAGCTGGCAATAAGCTATATTATTTTTAGTTCCTGTTCTGGATCCTCACTTTCCTCCTCTTCTCTAGATTGATTGGCTGAACAGGTTTGTGGAGTTGATGTGGCCTTTTCTTGATAAGGTACTCTATTTTTGTTATTTCCTCTGAGCATGAGACGATTATCTCTGTTTGATATCGAATTTGAATGGTACATGGTTATTATCCTGCAGGCTATCTGCAGAATGGCACAGGATATCGCAAAGCCAATTATTGCTGAGAATACTGAAAAATATAAGATAGACTCTGTTGAGTTTGAATCGCTTACTTTGGGTAGTTTACCACCCACTTTTCAAGGTTAGTGATGCTGCATTCTTAGGTTTTTGTTGCATTCGCCTATATGTTTTACATTATTTTAAGCCTTATTTTGATCTAGAGTATTTATATTTGCAACATATTTCACATTACCGTATTAGTAATTATTGTGGCTCAAAGCTTTGTGTCGTTGCTGACATGGCTTATGAAGATACCGCTATTACTATAAATTGAGTTTTCAACTGGATGCATTCACCAATGATACATCACTACTACTGGCATGTCTTCTGCTTAGCTATATAGAACTGGTGACATCAATACATAAAAGATTTCCCTTGTATGGCTGATAATATACTATCTTCATTCACTGCCTTGAGATTTTGATATCCAGTGCTTTTGTTTCCAGGGATGAAAGTCTATGTCACAGAGGAGCAAGAGCTGATAATGGAACCATCTGTTAAATGGGCTGCAAATCCAAATGTCACTGTTGTTGTTAAAGCTTATGGGTTAAAAGCCACTGTCCAGGTAAATTTCTCTGTCACAAGCTGGATTCTTTAAATGATGTTCACTTAATGACATGTTTAAGCGAAGCACGTGAAATTTGCTATGTTGTCGGGATATTTCAGATTGTGGATCTTCAAGTGTTTGCATCGCCTCGTATTACTCTGAAGCCATTGGTGTCCACATTTCCTTGCTTTGCAAAAATCCTTGTTTCTCTCATGGAGAAGGTATGGCAACTGATTGATTGTGTTTGAGCTATTAAGATGTATCACTTCTGTACTAAATATGAATGGTTTTGCAGCCATATGTTGATTTTGGGCTCAAACTTCTGGGGGCAGACTTAATGGCTATCCCTGGTCTTTACAGATTTGTTCAGGTACTATCGACTATTCTGAACCTTCTCATGCGAAGGTTGTTTGTGTGTCATACTTCACTGTGAGCTATGCATTAAATAGCTGAAGTTTCATGAAAAATTCAAAACTTTGTAACAGGTTGCACCGTCATGAATGATATATTTTCTGAAAGGAAATCATAAATGAAGTTGTCACAACCCGTTCCATCATTCACATAAATTCAATATAATTCTTTACTCGTGTGCATTATTGGTATGCATGTATTTAAATGCATTAGCAAAGCCCGTTTTTGTACCCAAAGCAGCTTCTGTATTGTCTAGCTCGCTCTTTACATTGAATGTGTCTTCTGGTATCTTATTCCCTCCTCTCAGTACAACTAATTTTGCCATGCTTACCTTTTGTGAATTTTCAGGAGACCATCAAAAAGCAAGTTGCGAGCATGTATTTGTGGCCGAAGACACTAGAAGTAGCTATAATGGACCCCTCAAAGTAAATTCTTAGTATTTTGTCTATCTTGGTTTGTATACAACCATAGACCTTATGAGAAGTGTATGGCTAATGATTTTCACATTCCCAGAAATCTGCGAAAGAAGGATCTGCTGGGTAAATCAGACCCATATGTGAAGCTTAAGATGTCAGATGACAAGCTTCCATCTAAGAAAACAACAGTAAAGCGCAGCAATCTTAATCCGGAGTGGAATGAAGATTTCAAATTTGTCGTCACAGATCCAGAAAATCAGGCACTTGAAATTAATGTCTTTGACTGGGAACAGGCATGTTTTGTTTTCTTATTTAAATGTATTGTAGTTTTTCTGCCGATGTATGACCAAGAATGAGCAGTTATTTTCATTGATATGTATAGGTTGGAAAACATGAAAGGATGGGCATGAACAGGGTCCCACTGAAAGAACTCCCACCGGACGAGACTAAAGTTACTACCATCAACTTGCTTAAGACCATGGATCCAAATGATGTACAAAATGAGAAGTCCCGTGGGCAGCTTACTGTACTGAGGGCGTTGATACGATAGAGAAAGCTCCAGATGGTACTCCAGCTGGTGGTGGATTGCTTTATGTTATTGTTCATGAAGCTCAGGATCTTGAAGGAAAGCATCACACAAACCCGTATGCGAAAATAATTTTCAAAGGCGAGGAGAAGAAAACAAAGGTATGCACACGTAATATGCATTTCAATGTACCTTTAGGGAATGGCTATGACAGATCTCAATTCTTTATTTCCCTGTCATCCCCTGTACTAGGTGATCAAGAAAAATAGGGATCCACGCTGGGAGGATGAATTCGAGTTTGTGTGTGAGGAACCACCTGTAAATGACAAACTTCATGTTGAAGTCTTAAGTAAAGCACCAAAGAAAGGGCTGATACATGGCAAGGTATGCATACTGGCCTCTATTACTTCAGAAATTTACTTCTGCTGTTAGTGATGAGTGATGACCGGACCTGTTGACTGTTATATGAGATTGTTAGTTGTGGCACTAGCTCCATCTTGAAGCTCTGCTCTCTAGTAGTAGATATAGAAGTCTTAATGATGGACTACTTGAAGGGACCATATCAAATAGCATATCCTGATGCATGTATTTCGTGATCCAGGAAACTTTGGGCTACATCGATGTCAGCCTTGCAGACGTGATCAGCAACAAGCGGATTAATGATAAGTACCATCTCATAGACTCCAAAAATGGTCAGATCCAAATTGAATTGCAGTGGAGAACTTCATAGACACAGAGGAAAGATCATAGATGCTTGAATGTAGTACAGGAGGATACATGAATGTTCCTCTACTCAGTTCCTGAATACCTGTAATTGAGTTCATGTAGATATTTCCTTTGTAGACATCCGTTCAACTTGTTGCGATTGGTTTCCTTAACTGCTGAAGTTCACCATCAGAACTGTGAAGATTTTATTGACCCTGGAAATGGAACTAGAGTTTTTTCAGTGACTATGACAGGGCCTTCGACCATACAAATACGTACACATCAGGTTGAGAATTGAAAATATGCTCCAAATGATCGTTGCCCAGATTGTTTCTTTGAAATATCTTGATGTGCATTGAACGTTGCGTTGTCACCGAAACGTTTTAATTCTAATGTTTAACTTGTGAAGTGGCAAAGCCCAACAGCACACAAACTGGAAAGACAGATCAGCACACGGGGAAGCCAGAATCGCGACGAGGAGAGAACAGCCTATTTGCCAACGACACAGAAGCTGATGTACATCACGCAACCACGCATGTCTCTTGACATTAACCAGTAAACGCTCTGATTCAAAAATCAGAGCTGTTCTAACTCACTACAATTCGATTCCTACACATCATCGCTACCAAAAAGGAAAGAGCAAAGTCTCAGGCTCATTCACAGCGAGTAAATGAACTCGAGGCATTTTAGCACCAACTATGGTGTCACTGGAACCTGATAACAGCCACAGATGATGGCAAGTTTATCTCTCTTCCACCTACTGTTGTACTAGAAGTCTAGAACTGTATACATTTTATACAGTGATCAACCATGAACCAGTTTGAGGCAGTAACTTCAGGTCAGCAGCCTCTTCGCAATCGCGACGAGGACAGAACAGCCTGTTTGCCAACGACAGAGAAGCTGATGTACATCATGCAACTACACAAGTTTCTTGACATTAACCAGTAAACGCTCTGATTCAAAAACCAGAGCTGTTCTAACTCACTAAAATTTGATTCCTACACCTCGTTGCTACCAAAAAGGAAAGAGCAAAGTCTCAGGTTCATTCACAGCATGTAAATGAACTCGAGGCATTTTAGCACCAACTAGGTGTCATTGGAACCTGATAACAGCCACAGATGATGGCAAGTTTATCTCTCTTCCACCTACTGTTGTACTAGAAGTCTAGAACTGTATACATTTTATACAGTGACCCACCATGAACCAGTTTCATGCAGTAACTTCAGGTCAGCAGCCTCTTCGCGTCAAGGATCCGGTCTGAGCTTCTCTTGAAGTTGTACACGGACTCAAAAGCCTCCATGCAAACGCTGGCAAAGCCCGTCATTGCCTGGAAAACATTAGGGAGGCCTGTCTGCAGGTTATTCAGGGTCATTGCTCTTGTGACCCCAATGCTCTTCTCATATTTGCTCTTCTCCTCATCTGCTCGGCTCCGGAGAGCCTCCACCTTGGCCCTCTTGTCAGCTAATGGTGACTTTCGTGTCATTTCTCCGTAACCTTCAGCACCGATATAGGGCCCATGTTTCGACTCAAGGGATCTCAGTTCCTCTGCCTTCTTCTCGAATTCCTTGAATGCAGCCTCTGAACGCTTCTTTTGCTTTTGTTCCTCGGCTTGTTGAACGACAACTGCATGGATCACTGTTGGGAGAGTTTTGATCCCTTCCGAGGCCACTTTGTCAGGGATTCGATCAATGGCAAGCTGCCATTCCTCACATAAGCTGTAAATATCTGAGTTCCGATGCACTTTGCTGAGCGGGTCATGGTGGCAGAAAAGTGATAGGCGAAGCCAGCCAGTGAGCGAGTAGATGTAATCTCTCTGGGACTTCACCAGACTGCAGAAGGCTGAATACCACCTGTCAACCTCTATCTCAAGCTGGAGAGCTGCTTGTCGGTGGACATTGGACGTTGGGTTAGCGTTTCGAGCATGGTTTAGGTATTCAAGCTGCTGCACGATGTGGGTCTGAACTTGATGACACTCGTACATGCCCCTCCACATGCTCATCAAGCTGAAATTTACCAAACAAATAATGCATGAGGATATATACAAATTTCTGAAGGAACAAAAGATAATGCCAGAAATTAGCAACACGTTTGACAATTTTTTTACTGTGTCAGCCTCTTTAAACTGCCACAATTGACAATTAGTTAAAAACAAACACCAGTACCCACTGACCACAAAGAAAGATAACACAAGTGAAAAACAATTGAGTGTTCGATCGTCACCAATGCCTGGCTTAATCAATCAATGGACACCCCAGAGGTTCTCTCGGACAGGTCTATTCTGACCAAAACACTGGACAAAAGATTCAGTCAGAGCAGTCAAACCTCCAAGATCCACTAGCTCTGCGCCACTGCATTGCTTGCAACATATACTCCACTACTCTAAATGTTACTCCTACTCCGTATCTCAGATGTGTAAAAGGTTCCTTGAACAGTGAAAGAACCTTTACATGTCTAGAAAGAAAACACACCAACATGCTGTGAAGCTGTGGCTGGTAAAACCAACGGGTACAGAACAAAGGCCACCAGTGTACTCGATTGCTAGCTTACACATGAGCATGGGCAGAAGGCCATATCATGGCCCATACATCCAACTTATGTCCACGACACTGATTTGCAAGTATGCAAAACGACAGCTACAAGTGGAAGTAGTGAGCATGTGAAGCCTCCTAGAATATTACTACCAGATGCAGATGAGGAAGTGATGAGGAGCATTGTACTGACCCGGCAACCAGCTCAAGAAGCTGAGGAAATAGCTCTGATTCCCTCAGCCTGATTATCTCAGTAGTCGTGGTCTCAATTGATTGAGTTGCAACAAGCATCTTGGATTCCAGGCTCTCGATCTCCATCTTGTTCTTCTCCATCTTCAAGTACTCCACACCCTTCACCTCTTGCTTCCTCAGTAACCCCACCTTCTTATCATGCTCTTGCTTGTACCCCTCGTAACTCTGCTTGCAGTTAAAGAAGAGTCAAATCCTATCAAAAGGTGGATAAAAATCCTATGTTTATCAGGAGTAAAAGCTTAAGCGATCAAAATTCTGAGCTCATCCGATCAAGGACTACCGGTGTCCACATGATTACCAGGAGTACCGATCCCTCTGCTAAGAAGAATCCGAAAGCATGGTTCCTTCAATTTTTACAGAAGCTCCCGACAGAGGGGAGAAATAAACTACTGACAAATAGAACAGGCAACGCAAGAAGCATCCATGTGCCCACTACCTTTCTACAGACATAACAAGTTGCCAACCCACTGAATCCTTGTTAGTATATACGTTCCTAATCACAAGCATAACAGATAAAACTACGAACACCACAAGAAAAAGGACCACAGCTCAAAAGCACCACGCCACTCACTCACTCTCCATGAGATCTGAAGAATCATTCTGCAGTACATTTCGATCATTCCGTATTGTTCGTGCTAATACTAAATGCGAAAGCAAAGTTAAGTCCAATGTGACCACTAAAGATAAAGATGAAAGAACGCAGTGACTCACCTTGACCTCAAGAAACAGCTTCTTCTCCCAGGCGTAGAGCCTCTCCACGGTGGATGAGTGGCTGAGGATTCCACCGCCTCCACTGTTGCCCATAGGCATTCCTCCGTCTCCTCTCTCAAATCTTGAGAAGCCATTGGAACCTTTCCCGTACCCTCCTCCTCCGCCTCCTCCCCAGGACCATCCCGCAGGCTTCAGGCTCTTGCTGTAACTCAGCACCTTCCCTGCAATCAGACGTTAACCCCATCGAAGGCAACAAGGGGATTTTTCATGAATAAGCAAAATGTGGGCAAAATCAAGCAATTGATAAGACTAATCTGGAGGGGAAATGGCTTGCCTGGGAAGCTGCTGTTGTTGGGCGTGGTCTCGG
>LAPY01000343.1:66502-83711 GCA_000970635.1 Eragrostis tef | reverse complement strand
GAAAGCCGCTCAAGTGCCCCGACCTGAACCTTGAGCTCTGCATCAGCCCGCCGTGCCACCAGGAGGAGCCCATGAAGCCGGTGATTAAGAGGGAGGCCGGCCTCTGCTTCAGCTGCAGCCTGGGGCTCCCCAAGAGCACGGACTGCAAGTGCAGCAACTTCCTCGGGCTCAGGACCGCCATGCTCGACTTCAGAAGCCTCGAAATGAAATGAGCATGCTCGTTCATCTTTTTTTCGTTCGTTTCTGTGACTTGGATATTTGGTTAGCCTGTAGGTGAAGAAAATAGCAGTGGGTGAAAGCAAACGAGATAGATATAAACGTGCCTTGTGTCGCCTGCTCTCTCTCGCTCGTTGCTCCATATTTTGTCTCTCTGTAATTACCATCAACAACAGAACTGATCATGCATGGGCAGTAATCCTTGTTGCTAGTCCTGTAACTTAACAATCCCACCATTTCCAGGAAGCTTAGGTTCAGTGTCTCGTACATGCGGTCGTGCAGTTGAGCCAGATCTTACGTTTACTAAACCACTAAACCCCGCATGTGACCGTCGCCTAATCCTGCGGTCTCGATAACGCGCCTCGTGAGTTAGACCACGCCTTTTTTTCTTCTTCTTCTAATCTGACCTGCTTTATCACACGAAGAGACAGGACACAGCTTAAAAAGACAGGTCATAGGTGTATTACTCCTGATGCATCTTTCTACCGGTATATACACTGTTCCCGCTCGACTCACCCACAAAAGAGAGTTATTTTTATCAAAAAGTGACGCCCGATGCTTTCCTTGCTGCTTCTTATCCTCGCCAAAAGCGGGGTATTACCACTGTTGGTAATGGGCGAGTAACCAAAGCGTACAAATTAAGGAGGCAGGCAGCGATCGAGGTCAGGTCACACAAAGCACGCGGAAACCACTTGTTTACGGGGCTTGTTAGGTAAGCGGCCTGCGCCTTTTTGAGGCGGCAGGCCGTGGCGTGGCCTGCGCATGCGGAAAAGCACCGGGTTTTGGACGGGTTCCGCCGCAGCAATTTGTTGTGTTGGTGGTGCGCAACGCAACCGTGCGCGGCGTCATGAATGCCAATGCCATCGGCGCGGCGGCAGCGTTGCTCGGTGGGGTGGGTTGGGTTGGGTCACCGCGAACGAGCAGCGATGGGTGACGTCGTGTAATGGTTTCGATAGAGATAACAAACACTACTTACTAGTCCACAGAAATAACAGCCGTCAAACTCCCGCCGCCGCCGGCAACAAAACAGTTGGAGTAATTTTCAATTGGGTTATATGAAATAGAACATTTAACTGTAAGAACCAACAATGTTATTTTTCATGTATCGTTCAAATTGAGAAGAAACTATTAATTACTCTACATTCTTAATTTAGGAGTGCTTCATCAATATCTCGTATACGATCAGGCCGATTACTGGACCATGATTGTGAGCTCATCGACCAGATTTGTTGATCAGTTCTAATACTTAAACTTGTGAGGCAAATATAGGGTAATTGAAGTTAGGTAGCTGCACACGATTGTAATTCTATCTTAATCCCAATCGATGGCTCACATGATTTAACAATTTCTTTGTTTCGGGAACTTCCACCTTAATCCCAATCCCTCTAAAAATTTCGTTTTCATTACACTTTTGATGGCTCAACGAACGCCATGGCCAGCCGGCATCCAGATGTGTCTACTTAATTACGTGACGTCATTCATGTTCGCTGCTGCACCTTTTGTGCGGAACATGGTCATGACTATCTAGCTGGAGGTTTCTTGAGAGGTTCTATATATGATTTGACCTAATCAGCGTCTCATGTGAATGTGTGAAACTATGAAAACTAAAGAAAATTAATCATAAGAAATTAGTGCGTCGGTGAGATGTGTCCAGTATCTACAAATTCTTACGTGTTTGGCATCAACATGATCTCGGTAGTCTAGTGTAATCACATTTTCTCCCTTCCTGCGTACAGCATGTTCCCCGTGCTCACATTACTTGCATCATTGTTTCCCCTAATCTTCGTTTTCAGTTGTCAAGTGCTTCCTGGAGCGTGGCCTTGTGAGCAGCTTACGCGGCTAATTGTTTGTTAACTGTGATTTTTCTTGGAAACCAATGTCGTCGTCTTTTTTTTTTTTTGCATCAGACACCACTATATGAGCTCGAGTTTTACCATCTCAAAACCAAGGCACGGTGCAGCTACAGCCTACGTGATGCTGCTTAATTTTTCGGCGACCTGTTCCTCTACGATACTCTCTCTTTCCCACCAAATCAGCCTCCCTAGATCATTCACCAGGTGAGGCCAAGATACAGTCGCCGAAGGCCGGACAGTCTGAGTTGCTCGATCTAATCACACGGGGTTGCATGTAACTGCATCGCAGGACAGCATATGCATTCTCTGTTCTGAACTCCGACGTCACGACAACCATTGCTGTCGTCCCGTCCGGAACGCTGAGGCCAAGATAGTCATCGCCTATAGGCTGCTGCATACATTCTTCAAATCGTCTGTTATATATCTCTTGGCAGTGCTGCTCATCAAGAATATGTTGTTTATTGCTCAATCGACGGTGACTCATATGAAAAACATATCTCCACCATGCCCAGTTACAACCTGATCAAACCCCGCCAGTTTTTGACCATCGATGCATGAAGATACATATATCAACAGATTGTGAGGTTTGATATCGAACCTGACCACAGCTGAATTCGGCCATCGATACTGAAAGATATCTAATGTCAACTGGTTATCAAATAAATCCATGTCGAACACCACTGTCGACATGCCTCGAGCCCGCGAGCTTCTCTACCATTGCCTCATCGTCCAACATTGAATCTGATCGTCCAGGTGTTTTACGCCGCGAGCTATGCCAAAGTCGTGAGAGGACCAAGAGTTCCATGTCCTACCTAGCTTCATCACGTGTTGCTTGATGAGTTCGTCACCTTGCAGTTTGCAGGTCGATCTCCAAATTCCAACCTGAGAGAGATGTTGATGTTGTTTCACGTATAGTTCCATTGTTGCAATCCTTTTCTCCTCTCTTCGTTGGTTTGCCTCACGTATAGATGCACAGCCAGGGTGTTTTTATGGGTCATGCTTTCGTTTATAGATACTATGGACAGGACTCCTTTTCCTTATGACGGGACTCACGGTAAAGTCAGAGAACTCAGGACTCTTTTGATATTTTTTCCCATTATTACATGAATCCGAATTTCTGTTATATTAATTATTATGGACTCCGTGCATTAATCTAGACCGTTAGATCTTCATAAAATCCAACGGTTTATAGTTTTTTTTTTTCCGATTAACGTGAGAATTTCATGCTTCTTTTTCCCTTCAAATACTAAGATAACTAGTAAGGCTGCCCGCGCATTTGCGCGGCTAGTTTTATTATTTTTTTACTATTTAAAAAAATGTTAAATTTGTTTTTTTCTTTATTATAAATTAGTCAGTGACAGTTTGTTTTCACATTATGTTGTTTCCAGGTTAATTGTGAATTTTTGGGTCAAACATAGGGAATAAGTGTGGTAAAAAGAAGAGTGAAGAAAAAAAGTATATGATTTGAATTAGCATATAGTGTATTTATTGCATATTGTGTAGGGCCTTTTTATTCTATATAGCTCTTTTGCCCATTGCTAAATGCTGAAGCCCGCTTGTTGGCCTATACCCCTTGGATGCTCAAGCCTTTTCTTCATATGACAGCAACGAAACAGACAGAACAGAGGAGACTTCCACCATCCATGACGTCAAATGATGATTTGCCGATCGCCATGCGTAGGGCACGCAACTGTAGGAGTCAGGTGACTTCTCGTTGCTCGTTGGCATAGTTAGGTGTGGTCGACATCACACCTTGTCATATGGATCTGTCCAGGTCTGTAGTTAGGTTGTTTAAATTGAGTGCTTGAAAAGTGTTGCATTGCCTCTCACACTGTATGTTTTTTTTTTTGCAAAATGATTCATCGACGTTTTTTTAAATGGTTGAATTTATTCAAAAGTGTGTAGCTAAGCAAATTAATGGTAGGACATGGCATTTCCTATTTTCTTTTCAAGTTCGCAGATGCATCATTACGAACCACAGCAGATCAACAGATCATCAGGAAGCTATATGATTATGTTTATTTCTGATTCTCATTAATCAGGCAGCAAATTAGTGTTCTGGAATCATTTACTACATGTAATGGAGCCTCATCTTAGTCTCATGATCTGAACAATCTTTTTTGGCCAGAATCTGTATTCATATGTTAATAATTTTGAGAAGCTGTGTTAGCGCAGCTGGTTGTCTCCTTGGGGAACAGCTAGCCGGCATTATTCAGGTGGAGATTTATTCTCCCCTGTAGCTTTAGATCTTCATAAAATCCAACGGTTTATAGTTTTTTTTTTTCCGATTAACGTGAGAATTTCATGCTTCTTTTTCCCTTCAAATACTAAGATAACTAGTAAGGCTGCCCGCGCATTTGCGCGGCTAGTTTTATTATTTTTTTACTATTTAAAAAAATGTTAAATTTGTTTTTTTCTTTATTATAAATTAGTCAGTGACAGTTTGTTTTCACATTATGTTGTTTCCAGGTTAATTGTGAATTTTTGGGTCAAACATAGGGAATAAGTGTGGTAAAAAGAAGAGTGAAGAAAAAAAGTATATGATTTGAATTAGCATATAGTGTATTTATTGCATATTGTGTAGGGCCTTTTTATTCTATATAGCTCTTTTGCCCATTGCTAAATGCTGAAGCCCGCTTGTTGGCCTATACCCCTTGGATGCTCAAGCCTTTTCTTCATATGACAGCAACGAAACAGACAGAACAGAGGAGACTTCCACCATCCATGACGTCAAATGATGATTTGCCGATCGCCATGCGTAGGGCACGCAACTGTAGGAGTCAGGTGACTTCTCGTTGCTCGTTGGCATAGTTAGGTGTGGTCGACATCACACCTTGTCATATGGATCTGTCCAGGTCTGTAGTTAGGTTGTTTAAATTGAGTGCTTGAAAAGTGTTGCATTGCCTCTCACACTGTATGTTTTTTTTTTTGCAAAATGATTCATCGACGTTTTTTTAAATGGTTGAATTTATTCAAAAGTGTGTAGCTAAGCAAATTAATGGTAGGACATGGCATTTCCTATTTTCTTTTCAAGTTCGCAGATGCATCATTACGAACCACAGCAGATCAACAGATCATCAGGAAGCTATATGATTATATTTATTTCTGATTCTCATTAATCAGGCAGCAAATTAGTGTTCTGGAATCATTTACTACATGTAATGGAGCCTCATCTTAGTCTCATGATCTGAACAATCTTTTTTGGCCAGAATCTGTATTCATATGTTAATAATTTTGAGAAGCTGTGCTAGCGCAGCTGGTTGGTCTCCTTGGGGAACAGCTAGCCGGCTTTATTCAGGTGGAGATTTATTCTCCCCTGTAGCCTGCCTTTATTTTTTATGTTAATAATTTTGCATCAGAATTTAGATATTGTGAAAACTTTTTTCTGTTGCTGTAGGAGCAACGTAATTCATAGAAAAAGCAACATCACTCATAATTCATAATTTATCTTACTCTATCAGAAGGAGATCATAATTTTCTCTCTGTATCAAAGTATCATTTGTTGCAAACTGAAAGTAGTTTTCCTGGAACTTTTAAAGGTTCTTTCACTTCTTTTACCTTTGTATTATAGATGAACACGATTGTCAAATTATTGCTCACTGGACGATATTCGATGGATTCTTGAACTCTGAAACTGCTGAATGCATATATCGATCTGCAAGATTGAACCTGGCCACTTGCTCGATTAGGCTCCGGCGACTTGGGCTATGAGCCTGTTCAATAATAAGTAAGTTTCAACCCATCAAGTATTCTACACCGGCAAGGAAGAAATCGTCGAACCTTTCAATCTCGGTTAGGCTACGTCGGAAGGGAATTGTTGATCCGTTAGCTGGCCGGAGGCGAGCGTGGCGACATGTATTCTGTTTTGTGGTGAGGTAATAATATTTGTTTAGTCCATGGGATATTGAGATGAGAGACATATGGACATACGTAACCCATCTCTTCATGTGTATCCATGTTTGATCGTATGTGTCATGATTATTGATTAGAGACTAATCTCCTCCTCAGTTCTCACGTATCCAATCCAGCCATAAGCTGCTTATTTTCTCACAATGGCATCAGTGGGTAACTATTTAAACACATAGAGGGTATTTTGGTCTAATTGTTTCATAATGGCAATGGTGGGTAATTTTTTCTTCTTATTTTCTCCGATTAACGTGGGAATTTCTAGCATTTTAGAGCGAACGTGGAGGCTTCAATTTCTGTTCAATTATATATATAATAGATAAGATCGTAGCCACCCTCACCCCACCTATCATGGATGGACAATTGGATTGCTACGGAGGGAGAAGATCGACAGCGCCACGCATGCTGAGATAGTGCTTGCCTCTTCCGCTGCCTTGAAAACATTATCGCCTGTAACGATCCAACCTCCCGTATGGATTAACGGTTTGGAAGTGTGTAGGAAGGTCCAACCCCTGACCTATGATCCCACGCGTGGACGTCTCCTTGATGGCATTGTAACTTTAAACATTCGTGTCACTGTATGAAATTACTGCGGCGTTTGTTTATTCAACACTGAATCACTGATGTAAAGCGACACTAGTTTTGTCAGGTTCTGAGTAGTATTTTTCCACTAATGCGTCACAGTCCCAACTGATAGAACAGAATAAGTTACCATTGGTAAAATTAACATCGGGGGTATCGATCTTCCATACCTTACCTATCGACGCTAGCATCTAAGTAATCGCTATCACTTTCCACCGAAAGCAAACCGCCAATGCCTATCCAAGGTTCAACTCGCTAGTTTACTGTTAATGTGGTGGCGTTTAGGGATGAAAACTGGTCAGTAATTTCTGAAAAAACCGACACCGTTTTTATATTTTTCCTGGCCATTTTTGTTTTATTCGGAAATTTCCGGAAAACGGACGGAAATCGGAAAGAAGTATTCGGAATACGGCTTGAAAATAATTTTAGCATTTTACTGTCCGTATTGTTAGATTACCATATTTAATCGGAAAAATCATATTCGGTATTTCCATATTTATTCCTGGTGCGAGTTAATGTTTATTAGAAACCTCCATGCAAATGCCGGCGTCATTAGAGTCCATTAGAAACATTCCAGCCAGTATTTCAACCTTTCTTTTTTTGTGATCACATTATTTCAACTTTCCATAGGCCATAGCTGATGTTTCCGTTGATATACAACGCTGCACAACACAACATTTGCTTCAAGACACTTACGGACTCATCAACTTTAGCTTGGTACTCATCTAACGATTCCTTCCATCACGGTATCCAAGACAAATAAGGATTGTTTGTCTGTCGTATTGCTATCTTATTTTTCTTGCATACTTTTACTTTGTTGAGGACTGGTTGGACATGTCAAATTTTCATCTTGGATTCTTGTGATACTTGTGTGGTTGTCACACATCAAGTTTAATAGTCAAGACATATTGTTATTATTTATTTTGTCGCATGGGATACTAAGATTTTTAAGATATACATAATTACATGTCAATATGTCGGTGTTTCCGATCAATTTGAAATGTTTCCGTTCGATATCGGTATGTTTTCGTTCAAATGATATCGTTTTCGATTTTACCATTATCCCCGATGCCGTTACCATGTCCGACATTTCCGCTTTCGACACCAATTCCGGAAGAAAAATATATGAGCGAAACTGGTTTGGGATATTTTCCGATCGTTTCCGACCGTTTACATCCCTAGTGGCGTTCTTGTCCTCATCTACCTGCCAGACAGGGTTAAACAACATAAACTAACTCACAAATGCATAGGCACATCAATCCCTGCGATTCAACATGTTATCTCCTGAAGAAAACATTCAAGGATCGAGACATTTCTGCACAACGAGGAGCTCACTCATCAGACACCACCGCATCTGCAAGTGCAACACCGTCGGAACAAACCCTTCACATGAAGGGCATAATCTGCAGCTCGCTACAGGGAGTGCAACGACACGGCGCTTTGGACTGGCCGTACGGTTTGATTGGATTGAATGCAGGGGCCGGAGCAGGGGTAGGTAGCCAATCTCCATTTATTAACTGCCGACATGGATGCAAACTCCCCCTGGCGAGGGGATCCGTTTTCACTAATCAATTGATTATCCTGAGCTGTAAGGCTGGGGACAGTCTTTATGAGATTAGGTTGGTTTAGCTCCCCATTAAACAAGGACTCCAGCTGGGGCCCCAGGGTTGATGACAGAACCAGCAATTCGGCAGCTCGCCACCACCAATGGTCAGTTGATGGGTTTCCTCTCAACGATAAACTGTTCCTGTGTGCATGAACCCCCTTGCTCTGAATCTGGCCTGTTTGGAAAAAATAAATCGTAAAACTTTAATCCCCTTTCACAAAAGTCCCGTGTCCAGATAAATTTGTGACCATCGATTCTATGGGTCAGCAAAGCAAATCTTATGTAAGAATGCAACCATTTGTTTATAGAACTGTACAACACATAGTTCTTGTAGTACGACATGAAATCAATCTTCGCAACTTTTGCACTTTTGCCGTCATATCTAACAGAGCTCAGTTCTAGTCAATATCAATATTCTGGCGCAACAAATCGTGATGCTGTGAGGTATGACGGTGAAACAGTGGATGAATCTACTCATTTGTGGAGTATGTACATGTGGAAAGAAAAGAACATTATTCGTACTGTAGTTGCAACTAATATCTCTCAACACTGAAAGTGATTTGCAAGTGGACAAACTAAAACATTTCACTATTTGTAAAAGTCTTGATAGGATATATTGGTCTTAACAATTGTTTCGGTGTGTTGTTGGTCATTTGTTTGATCCAAAGCATGTCACTGTTAGATTCCTGCCAATACAAAATTCTAAGAGTTGTACATGCAGATGTGCCCTCTACCCTTACAAAATTCGACAACTACTAAGAAGGATTATTGGAAGTGTTCCTGGAAAATTAATTCTTAGTAGAGTGCACATCTACATGTACTACTCTTAGAATTGTCCAACATGTATAAAGTGCTCTACAATAAGAGAGACAGATTCCAGGAAGTCATTGACTTGATCGGTCATTTTTGTTTCAATTTTTTTGCTTCATAGTTGGTGTTCATTGGACTCGAGGCACCCCCAAATAATTGCATTGTACTTTGATATCCCTTTTACGAGAGAGTACATTGTAATTTGACATTTCTGAAAAATTTTAAAATGGTCATGGTCTTTTAGTGCTAAGCAGATCAAAACTGACAGATCATGGATGCTTGTTGCCGTGTAGTATACACCCAATAGTTTGTTAAGTTATCCATCCATATAAAATCAACATCATGCTAAGTATATATATGTCGAATACAAGATATATAATTCATCAAATGATATGTAGCGTTCATGCATGTAATAAAATTATATAGCTTTCATACGAAACACAAAACTACTGGAGCTGAATTTGGCAGGACATGGAGAAATCCAAAAAAGTACATCGCAAAAGAAATCCAATTTTGGGCAAGTCGTGGAGAAATCCAAAAAAGTACAAGCGACAAGTCATTTTCTTGTGGCTACCTACCAATACATCACTGCAAGTCGCCAATTTTGGGCAAGTTCGGTAGGTAGCAGATCAAGGCAACCCCCACGTTGGCCTGCGCTCTTCTCCATCCTCTCAATCGGTTACTTCTTTAATTATCTTTTCCAACAGAGCCGAAACTAAAATACATGTACACATGCGTCACGGTATCGCTGGTAGTTGATCCGTATGAAACTGCATGGATAGCTATAAGAAAGATATAAATACACATAAAGATACATATATACATAGCCGTCGGAATCGCTATCATGACATAACGGTGAAATAATCAAGTGTTGATATCTGCCTTCGTGTCAAGCAGTACTACTCATGCTGTTAAGCGAAAAAACAAATGGATTGGTTAGAGGGTCATTACTGATTAGAATAGTTTTATTCTGTTTTCCTATACCCCATCCGTGTGATGTGTGCCTGCATGCTTCGTTTTGGTTGTTGCGGAAATTGATTGGAAACAATAATTCGGCTCCTGTGGTCTGTGAGCAAGTGTGACGATGGCGACGCCAGGCATCCTTGATTCCTTCTTGAGTATACTACTACCAACAAAGCTCCCAACTGTTAAGAGCACCGATCGGTTTATTGCTGTGCTTGGTATTTGGTGTTTGTTGTGGCCGTTGTCGGCGTTATTTCCTGCGGCCACAGCCGGTGCAAGATGCGATCATGTTCAGTTTCAATACTGTTTGTTCATCAGGATGTGAACAGTCAGCCAACCGACGAATACTGCCACCTTGTGTGACAAGGCATGTCTCGTTTTAAGCTAACAGTTACGGTTCGATTCCCTCTAACTATCAGAAAAGTTGCATGTTGAGCGATGAGTTTAGCAGAAATAATATGAAATGTTATGACAGTACACCAACCATAAACTGAAGTGACATAACGCGGATGCAGCTGTTGCATTTAAAATGTTTCAGGGTGGAGCCGGGCCAATGGGAAACGGATAGGGAGGTCGAATCGGATCGGGGCCATGTCCCCATGGATGCAGCTGCTCAGAGAACACAAAAGTCCAGGACTCGAGGTCACATGGCCTTCAGTTTCCGCTTCACAGGGTAGGGACGAGGACATTCGCACTGCTGTTTCGTCACATAGCAGCACTGTTCCTGTCACTGAGCTCTGCAAGAGCGTGACGCTGTGGAGGTGCCTGCATGCTTGGACTCGGCAGATCCTCTCCTGGGGCGTGAAGAGGACGACGAAAGAAGAAAGGAATCGGGGATTGGTTTGTTTCCTGCCAATCATTCACCAATCCATTGTTTTCCCTGGTGGATTATTTGGGGGACGGGTTGAACAGGGCATGTGTTGAATGATCAGCTCCTTGGAACTTGGGATGCTAGGAGTAGAATCTTTCGCACATTCACACCGATTTCGTGATGAGCAACGGTACTTGCCGTTGAGATTCATCAGGGTCGCGCCGTGGAAGAGATATTTTCAGACAAGTGGAGTAGAAAAAAAGTGTTTACGCCGGTTCGCTAGTTTCTCATGCCGATCTCGACCGCAGTTCAGAAGTTCAATGACGCTAACAGCCTTCGTTCTCATCAATGAACCTTCATGTTCATCAGTGTCAATGTGTCATCACGTACGAGCGGCCGGTCCGGTCGATACCTCCTCTGGACCTCTCCACACCGTAAAAAAACAGCGGATTTCCGGTACAAATCTACGTCACGAGTGCCGAGCGATGAGTGCTATGTAGAAATCGGAATACAGTACGAGAAGAACTGTCAAGCGAGAAGTAGACCGGGACACCCAGAGGCCTGGCTCGGAGTCAGAAATATCTACCCGTCCCTGCCGAGGAAAAGCTCGCCGCTGACGTACGCATGGCACTCGACTCGATCGTTAGTCTACGCTGGCTTTGGAAAGCGCACAAATATCTCTGGTTTGGTGCTTGCTTGGCAAAGCGCAGAACCCACAAATATCTCTCTCGTTTCGTCCACAGCGACTTGAAAATCTTTATTACCAACACAGCACTCGCAGCATCAGCAGCAGCCGCAGTGCCCCCTTTCTCTCTTTTCAGTTCAGTGCCGCGCCCTTATCTGTTCTGCACGGAAAACGACTCGTCGCGCCGTTGCTCGCAACGAGACGAGAGCTGCTTATCTCGTCGCGCCGAGCCGAGCCGTGCCACCGGCCAACCCTTTGTCAGTTAAAGGCGCCGGGTGGTCGCTGTCGTCCCGTGTTTTTCACGGTTTTGCTTCCGGGGAGCAATGATGATTCGCGCGCGCGAGATCAATCGAGCGGCCAAACGACCTGACTGCGGGGTAGCGACCGCCTCGGCTCGGGGAATCTGGGCGAGATTTTTGCCTGTGCCGCACGTAACGTGATGCTGCTGTGTGCTTATGGGAGTTCGTTTTCCCGATCCCCCTGCGAGGGACTTGATCGATCGGCGTTAGCTTTGAGCTTTCGCCACTTGCGCGTCGAGAGTGATCCTTTGAGCTTTCGCCACTTGCGCGTCGAGAGTGATCCGACAGAGGATGAGGCTCAGATTTGCCAGTGTGCCTATGATCGTGGTGCATGCACGGAGAGTGCGACCTGGCTAGGAACATCGTGCGTTATGATTGGGCTCTGCAGCTCAGTAGATATTCAGCCAAAAGAAAAAAAAGGCGATTTGTAAGAACTTAATTTTAACGGCTTCCTCATACAGTTTCTCAACACTAATTAGCTGACCTCAGGCGATTATGTCCTGAAACCCAAAGTTACAAAGATGCACACGTGATCCAACCCTAGCGTGATTACGGCCTTTGCCGGAATTGCTGGCTAGTGTAACTGCTACCCATATCATATCACTGTCTTCTCTAGGTGCAGACGATAGCAAAGCGCCATTGGAGGAGAGCCTAGATTAGGTAGTTGGTACTTGGTACCGCCCGCAACTTTCCCTTTCTGTCCTTGTCCTGTTCCTGGAACGGCGGGCCGGCGTGACATGGAGCAAGGCGGTGGTTGGTTGGGTTGCCATGCCCGCGCGGGGCCCGGAAGCCGCCTCCTAGTCCTCAGTCTTATCCGAAACCATGAGCTCCTCCTACCTTTTCCTGATTTGGCAAAACTGTCAATCAGTATAATCAGCATGGATTAAGTTAATCTCACGTTTTATAAAATTAAGATTACCTACCTGCATGAGGCATAATGGGGCACACCTCCTTCCCCACTGCTTCCATCGGCCGTGTTGGCTGGCAGGCTGCTCTCTGGTCAACTATGGTTGCCACCAATGGGTGTAAGACTCGCTGAATAATACCTTCGTTTCCAATTGCTCCGAGTGTCAATTGGTCAGGCTAAGAATGTTGTGTGTGTGACGCCACAGCGGCCAAAAAGCGTCGCCATATATCCAATCAGTGCTGATATTTGCTCATATGTTTCTAGAAAAGTGGTACTAGGGTTAAATCGTGCATGGTGAGTAGGTGGTCATAGATCCATAGTGCTGGAGGAGCCGGTGCCGGTCATATCGATATGATAGTGTAAAGCCAAGTGCCCGGCAGATAGCTACACCTCAACCTCGCCATTAACAAACATGGTATATGCTGCTTTATATATATATCATGCATGTGCTGATCTAGCCTCTTCACAGCCTGAGGCGTCATGACTGATTCAGAAATTCAGAACACAAATATCTAGCGGTTCAGTGCCTGTGCCTATTCAGAATTTCAGAGGCTTAACGAGTTATTTAGTCTTTGGTTGAGCATATTAGCACGTCACAGAGTTTCGGTCTTTAAGACATATTATTCATCGGCCAGTTGGAACTAGTAGGAAATTGAATTAGCTGGTGCCTCTTGAAACGTGGGCGGCCAATCCACAGAAACGAGGTTAGAATTATGCGTGCATCTGTGCATGGCTGACGTTCTGCTAGTGTTTGTGTGCACGCTTGGGGTGCATAATATGGGCGCGTACATCTGCGGATACGCTGTTTTTTCAAAGTGGTTAACTGCTCATGTATTTGGGCACGTCAGGTCAGGTCATTTTCTTTCAATACAACCGGCCATGTTTGACAGTAGAAAAATAATGCAGCTGCTGATGTGCTGGATTACCTGACCTGCTATATAATAAAAGGTCCACTGTCTGACGAAACATAGCAGTTCTGGATTCGTTGCTTCCTGGAAAGAGTCTGAAAAATTATTTTTTCCCTTGTTTCTAGAATCAACAATGACATACAATACTGAAATAACAGGTTCTGTGACGTGTAGCTAGAAATTAGCCAGTAATTTCTCCCCATCTGGTTTTGCTCGTGCTACATATGACATGTAGAAAAAGGGCCTGCAAAATTTGACGTTTTTCCTTGTGTTTCTGGAATCAACCATGATGTAAACTGCAATAAGAACGGTGTTGTGTTATACTTAGCAGAAACGTTAGGCGGCAATCTCTTAGCATGTCTTGCTCGTGCTATATGAGAACAGCAAGGTGCTACGCACAATTAGCCACTGGTACGTTGACTCTCAGAGCAACCACTACGGGTAGAAAGCAGCAGCATTATTGGCTCTGAATGTTGTGAGCCTAAGAGACATACCAAGAAAGCACCACCCTTATCGTCTGAGATTATTACGAACCAAAATGACATACTCAGCACGACTAGAGAACCATGATATGTCAGCCTGTTTAAATATTTCCCAGATGCGCTAGGCTCAGCCGAATAAACCCGCTCCAGTTTAAACAGAATTGATGAAAAAGCAAAGAGAAAATCCACAGCCCTCAATAAAAATAATGCATTTATAGGGCTTGCTGCCTTTTCCTTGGACCAAGAAGGCAATAAGCAACAGACAAACATACTACGTCTGCAAATTATGAAACCTTCGGCATAATGGCACAGCAACGTTGTCATGATAAGACCATGCCAAGCAAAATCAACATGACATCACTTCTAAAATAAATTGGACAGTGCAGCCAAGTAAATGAACTTGAAGCATTTAAAGAAGGCATGGTGACTAGCACATTGCACAAAAGTTTGAGTCTACACAGATTTTAGATGTGCAGTGAGCATAGAAGCATATAGTTTCACCTAACAATCTATCATTCCCGCTAAAGCAGTTAAAACAGTGACATAGAACATAAAAAGCGACACAGTAGAAATGTTGATGGTAGGAAGGCATAACACAAGCCAATAAACTACGCGTCTTTCGGGGCACCCTTCTTTGCAGCTTCAGCTGCAGCCTTCTCTGCCTCAATCTCGGCAACATATTCATCAATCTCAGACTCTTCGAGTTCACGAAGACCTTCCTTCTTTGTCATCACCGCAATCTCGATGTTCTTACCACCACTTTCGACAACCTAGAAGGGACAAGTCTTAATAAACGGGAACTGAATTGAGAAGATTAACTGAAGATAAAATCACAGCATAATGACACAAGAAAGCTTAACAAATATTGAAGAAAGATCAAGCGGTTTCCATTTGGATTTTGGGTACTGAAGAAGAGGGAATATCATCACAAGGAAAAAAATGAAACGGATACAATCAAACAGCTGCCACTAAACACAATCCCAGTGAAGAATATGAGTTTGAAATGTTTTACTCGTTGAATACTGAAACCAGTTCTGATGAATTGGTGGATACTCCTTGAGCCTGGTACTCACATTAGCATCAATATACCAGTTCAATCAAGACTTCACTTCATTACTTGAAGATCCATGAAGGCAAGTTCTGTTGTATTTATCAAGACTCAATTGTACAGAGGAAGCACTGTCCATTGAACCAATGGCAAAATTTCTACTAAAACGTCGAAGCACAGAATATGGACATGGAGCCTTGATGGACATAAAACTTGGGAGAATCTAAGGATGAACTCATAAACTCATAATTTTGTTCTCCTGACTCTAGACCCATCATCCTACCATGATGTCCCAGATTGAGAAGAATTGATGTCCAGGAGTAGGATGCCAAAGTATGGTTCATTTAAGTGAAACCTGGAGTCAGCCAAATTCCTCTTCATTTATGGCTCGAGTTATCAGGTAGTTATTTTTTTTCTTTACCTAAATTACATGCACATCTTAACATATTCTGCAAGTTTTTTTTCTTGAGCATATTCTTCACGCAAACATGCAAAAGGTATAGTTTTAAAAGAATGTTAGTATATAACAAGATGGTTACCCACAAAAAGAAAGTATGTAACAAGATGGGGATGATAGATATGCATCGCCCTTCCTGAAAGGGACAAATGAAAGATTGTTGCAGAATTTCCCGTGCCCATTGAGCTCTTCATTAGATTATAGGCCGCAACCAAACAATAAGAAGAGGACAAGTGATATGGTACCACTAGACATCAACTTTGCTCGACGATGCTAAGGTAAGCGCTAAGGACTAAGGTATGCTAGCATACTCAACAATGTGGTTACAGCTTGTATTGTACTCTCTCCGTCGAAGTTTGACCATCATCTAAAGGAAAAATAAAAATTCCAAACATGATCAGCGCCTAATCAGTGGTGGCTTGGGCCATGCACAGGGCGGCTTTTAGTTTTTTTGCATGCCTTACCTATTGGGCCTATAACAGTTATGTGGAGTAAAACCGAAGAGCCTCACGTAGTACTCTTCTCCAGACTGGAGCTTAATTACTCCCTCAGGCCCATGCAACGATAAAAGATGCTGGAGCTTAATTTCACCTTGGTCCCGCTGCACAACCCTTAGATGTTGATCAAAATTGGACAGAGGGAATATCAGGTAAGAGAGCCCCCTTAGGGTCATGAAGCGAAAGGATACAGACAATGCCTTCCCTAAAGACATATCTATAATGAGAAATTTCTTGAAAAGGGGTTATCTCAAGAGATTTATCCCTCAAGAAATTCAACATTGCAGTTAATGCAGGAAGGCATAGTCCATGTCTCTCCACTTCGACCCTAAGAGGAGCCTCATACTTGATACAAACAGCGACCTTACTTTTGAACATAATAGCATGCCTACATCAAAATTGTCGAGCTAAGTGAATGTCTAGTGGCATGCCTCTTGCCCTTAGCTTTGCAAGTTTCTCAATGATGTTTTTTTTGGGGCATGAAACACAGTTACACGCATGCACACTCACCCCTATGAACGCGCGTGCGCGGGCACGCACACACACACAACCCTATGAACGCCTCTGAATAACTACACTCAGTTTGCAGTTTCTCAATGATGGCTACACTTCATTGTCTCCTCCTATGTCAATTGCAGCCTAATTCAAGCTTGATGGGTATTGGTAATTTTGGAAAACTCTCTATTCCCCCTTTCTAAGAAAATTACCAAAATACATTTATGGGCTTTAACATTACACAAAAAAGATCCTATCAGCTAATGAAACCTCCCACGCTGTCACACATTCTAGAGAATAAGGGAATTTCTAGACAGCCACCACCCTCATTATTTTGCAAAGCTTTAGCATTGTATAGCCAACATAAACCAATTAATCTGACTTCATTTAGATGTCAATATTGCTTGTGAATCCTGCATTCTAAAATCTGATGCTATACTTTAGTTGCGCCATGAATATAGTGCAAATGGTAGTTCAGGTATTCTGGCAAGGATCCTCAGTGAGGTTTTCATTCAGCATGCAAAAAATGAAATAAATAAGTAATAACTAATCCTGCCTAGCAAACGGTAGACTTCCAAATTTCCAATCAAAGCAATTACAATGCAGTCCTAAATAAACAACTATGAAATTAGACATTCAAATAGTCCCCCCCCCCCCAAAAAAAAAAAATCCTTCCGGGTACCT
>LAPY01000343.1:3993-17186 GCA_000970635.1 Eragrostis tef | reverse complement strand
CCGCGCTCGACAACAGGCCCGGCCACACCGGGTAGCCGCAGGAGTTGGTCAGCGTGAACGTCGTCGACGCGGCACCTGCACACACACACAGCAAAACACGACGTCGTACGTAAGCACACCTTGATCGTCATCGACCATCCGCGCCATGCATGCAAAAGCTAGCATTTTGTTGAGGACGTGTCACCTGAGAGTGAGCTCAGAAGGAGAGAGATGGAGAGAAGCAGATGAATCATCGCCATTGCAGAAAGATTAGGAGGAGTCCGCTGGCTTGCGCTAGAGTAGATCAGATGAGACGACCGTTCAGAGCTTCTCAATGGCTGGATATATATGATCGGACTTTGCCGCGGAGGGCTCGGACGTGGGAGGGCGTGATGGACGGTTGGTGCGTGTTCAGGGCGCAGTGATGCAGTGTGCGGTCAACAGGTTTGTTCGGCACTCCTGTGCCGGCCAACCCATATGAGACTCTGGCACCCCGGCCTTAATGAACGATGCAGCAGCTGGCACGACGTTCGAGAGCACACACCTCCCAATCGGAGGCGGCCACGTGGCTCGCGTCATTTGTCGGCGAGGACCAATCAGGTTATCATGTGCGCACTAGCCCATCCGCATGAACTGCGACTGCAAATCCGCAAGATTAACGGAGTATTTAACAAGCATCCATAATTGCCATGTCGTTTTCAGCTTTCAGAACAAAGCCACTCCCAGTTTACTTCAGCTCGGCGCTCTGGTTCTAATGATGATCACTTGCAGTTTTTACCACGTTCACTTTACGCTAGATCACCAACCGGCAATCTGCTAGTCTTTACAGTAGCTTCAAGCGAATGCTTTGAACTGTGGCAAGGAACAGCAACATCGTGGATCTAGAGGAGATGCGCCATGCCATGTTCGGGGTTGCAGGGACATTCGTCATCCCAGGGCGGCTGCGGAGCGGGATTCGCGGTGAAGAATCTCACTCATGATGTATAGCCCTGCATCTGCGTTTGTTCAAAAAGTCGCACTTTGATCCCATCTCTGCCATCGCAACCTGTTTCACCTGATTGTTAATGCCCTTCGTCCAGCTTACAGCTCTGATCGATGCGTTTGACAGTTTACGGGTGCTTACTCCCATGACGTCCTGAGCATTGCCTTGTTAATTGTTCAGCGCTCTCTAGTAAAAACAAGTACCAATGATTGCTTCAGGTTAGTACGCAAAGTTACTTGTTTAATCGCAAATCAGCGGCACAAAATTGGCTGCTTGCCTTGAGTTCATATGGGCGGCTCACCTGTAGATCGGATACATCACACGCGCGCCGCTAACAACATGAACCAGCCGTACAATTACATTAGCGGCACGCTGCATTGTTCTAACAACTCCCTGACAGGTTTATTTGGACTAGATAATTTCAAGATTCTCCTACTATACTCAGAATTTTCTGTACTGGAGTGGACCCTGTGTGTGCGATCTCCCGTAAAATTTGAGGGGGGTGGTCGGCACACGACATTTTATATTCCTTTTTGAGAGGGGCACGCGACGCAACATTTGAAAAGAACAAACTATACTTGGAGCACTTCAAAGGCCGACCGACTAGTCCACGCAGGGAAAGCCTGCGTTACAAATGTGCAGTGGCCGGTGGCCAAGAAAAACTTAAATAAGGTGCAACAAAAAAAGAGAATTGGACGTGTGAATAATAGCAGAAGCTGAGCTAAGATGAAAAATATCCACAACTATTTACACGCTAACTTCGCCTTTGGTTACACCTAAATTTTGCATGATGATAAATGGTAAGCTATGTATCCATTTTTTCGTGCATTTTTGGGGTAACACCCTAAAAGCGTGGTACGCTTTTCCAGGTTATTACAAGCTGCTGTTTGGCTAAGCATCAAGCTTAAGTAGCGTGTTGCATGGATAAATTGCCATCTTAATGCATGGTCTGTTCTTGGACTCAAAAGTATGATCGTTTTGATCACTGCAGGTGCCTTGATCTGACTTGGTGGAAAGTGTGAAAATGATTCATTAGATGGATTTTTATGTATTCTTAATCTTTAAATTTACTGCTAATATCCATGCACGTATGGCACACACACGTGAAGATTAATTCACGCGATACATACTGAAAGCAGATAAGTACATAATACTGCTGATATCCATGCACGTATGGCACACACATGTGAAGATTAACCCATCCTAATGCATTGTTTAGCTTCATTGGTTTCCTACTTCAAAATTTCCACAACAAAATGTCGTATGTCCATGAATAAATCCAACATGTTCACGAAATTAGTGCCATGAATCAAGGGCACAAACTGCTGTCAGAGCATTCCAGTTGCGAATAGAAGGTAGAATTGGTTTATTTCTACTCCCACCTCACACATTTTCTATTCTCATAGTTTGTTTGTTTCAAATGTATTAGCACTAACTGGGGTCAGAAACGTATTAATGCAAACTGTCACGAAAAGGAAATTATTGACACACTATAGTATGACATTACTGTTAGTAGTGCCGGGCAAACCTTATCCAAACAATATTATGATAAATTAATCATGTTTCTTTCTTTTCAATATTCAACTATTAATTTAGATACCAATCCATATGTTATTCTACTGATGATACATGCATTATATAACATATTATTGTCAGCACGGAAAGATTGTGCATGTCGGACAGTCTAAAGTCCATCTGTACTATGCAATATATGCAATGCTTAAAAAACATTGCGCAGCCATATAATCCAAACTCAGTATAAAAACCATCAGGCAACTTATAACTACAGTTCAAATAGATGATTCAACATTTCACAAGAAGCAACGAATTACAATTGTTTGCCATTTAACATATATCATAGAAATCGAAGTACCAAATAGAAGAACCAATGCTTTCCAAACATCTCGACCCTCTAAGCTAATTCTGAACTTAGAGACCATAAACCCTGCAATAGTTCACACCTGAGCTAATGACTTACCCAATCGGAAGACGCAATACGAGTTTGCACTCCGTGCGCTCCGAAAAAAAAAACTTGATGGGGGAAGACATGATGCAGCACATTCTGTTATTACTCGAAATGTTGCAAAAGTGTGTAGACATGTGCATCATTCTTATTAGTAAGATCCAACTCGTCTTAACTAAAAGGTGTGATCCAATCTACTCAACAAATAAAATGACCCCGTAGAAAAGGGGGGGGGGGGGGGGGGGGTTGATCGGCGTCGGCACACGAGATTTTATTTTCTTTTTTGAGAGGGGCACGCAACGCAACATTTGAAACGAACAAACTATACTTGGAACACTTCAAGCCCTAGTGACTAGTCCACGCAGGGAAAGCCTGCGTTACAAATATGCAGTGGCCGGTGGCCAAGAAAACTTAAATAAGGTGCAACAAAAAAAGAGAACTGAACATGTGAATAATAGCAGAAGCGGAGCTAAGATGAAAAATATCCACAACTATTTACACGCTGACTTCTCCTTTGGTTACACCTAAATTTTGCATGATGATGAATGGTAAGCTATGTATCCATTTTTTCGTGCATTTTCGGGATGTTATGGTAACACCCTAAAAGCATGGTACGCTTTTACGGGTTATTACAAGCTGCTGTTTGGCTAAGCATCAAGCGGAAGTAGCGTGTCGCATGGATTAAGTTGCCATCTTCTGCATGGTCTGTTCTTGGACCCAAAAATATGATCGTTTTGACCACTGCAGGTATTTTGATCTGACTTGGTGGAAAGTGTGAAAATGATTCATGAGATGGATTTTTATGTATTCTGAATCTTTAAATTTACTGCTAATATTCATACTCGTGCGGCGCACACATGCGAAGATTAATTCACACGACACTCTAAGATGTATTTCGTACAAACAATACCGATGCTACGAGCAACTCTCTAATTATATAACCTTTTCATTATAGCTCGAATTAGTGACATGGTCTGTTCCACAATAAGAACACTACACACTGAAAGCAGAGAAGTACATATATACTGCATCGCCATAACTGACCGCTACAGGAAAATTAAAACGCTACTCTCTCCGTCTCAGTAATTGACGTTTTAGCTTTTGGCACAGAGATTAAGAAAAGTTGGTAAAGGTAGGTGTGCAAAAAACGAGACGAGGAGAGATAAGAGATAGATGTGTATCGAAAGGAGAGAAATGTGTCTCGAGAAGTGAAAATGACAATTATTTTGAGAAAGCTGGAGAAAGCCAAAGTGACAATTAGATTGGGACGGAAGGAGTATATCTTAATCATATATTTTCCTCGGACACCCGCTAATGCATTGTTTAGCTTTAGTGGCTTCCTACTTCAGAATTTCCACAGCAAGAACACAGAGGCGGTGACTTAGAAGAAAGCAACACTGACCTCCTCGTCTCCAGCGGCCTCCGTACCTATATATGCAATGCTTAGAAAACATTGCACAGCCATATAATTCAAAGTTCCAAACTCAGTATAAAAACCTTAGGCAACTTATAACTACAGTTCAAATAGATGATTCAACATTTCACAGGAAGCAACGAATTACTACAATTGTTTGCCATTTAACATATAGCATAGGAATCGAATTACCAAATAGAAGAACCAATGCTTTCCGAACATCTTCACCCTCTAAGCTAATTCTGAACTTAGACACCACAAACCCTGCAATAGTTCACACCTGAGCTGATGACTTACCCAATCGGAAGGCGCAATACGATTTTGCACTCCGTGCACTCAAAAAAAAAAAGAAAAGAAAAGAAAACAACTTGACGGGGGAAGACATGATGCGGCACATTCCGTTACTCGAAATGTTGCAAAAGTGTGTAGACATATGCATCATTCTTATTAGTAAGATCCAACTCTTAACTAAAAGGTGTGACCCAATCTACTCAACAAATAAAACAACCTTAATAAGACAACTTCTGAAATTTTAGTATATGTAGTGGCAAACCTGACAGTACAATCAGACATGGAGTTCCATTCATCACTGGTGCAATTCTGTATGCAGCGGGACGATGTCTAGAAAAGGCACTCCATGTATGACTTGGCGACCATTGCAATTCCGTCATTGATCCACACAGGTGCTTCACTTCCATGGACCGATGTCTTTTTATTAGTTCCATAATTTCATTATCATAACCAATACAAACATAATCTGAACAAGAATCAGATGCATGAAAGACGAGAATGAATATAGAAAATAAAGGACTACTGGCGCAAGTTAAAATGATCACAATTGGTTTATTGATAGATATGATTCCACCTAACAAGGCTTTTTTAGGCTTGTTAGGCTTGTTATGCACCATCACATTTGGGACAATAGTTATATTTGAAGAACTCATTTTTGTTCATGTCACCAGATTTTTGCCGGAGCATCAACAATAACACAAGCAAAAAGTATTGAAAGCATTATCTCTACAGGAGATCAAAGGTACAGGCCAACGTGAAGCTCATTGTCACAAATGAAAATGCTATTGTCACAATGTGACACTACATACCAAGCGGAAAAAGGCCTTTTCGGGTGGAATTATACCTACAGGTGACTATTTTAATTTGTTGGAGTAATCCTTTTTATTCTCTATGCTCATTTCCTTTGTGCATCTGATTCTTGTATATATAGATTATGTTTGTAGGGCTTATCATAATGAAATTATCAAACCTATAAAAATGTGACAATATCTCCTTATTTGATTTCATCAATACAACAGTCATGGTTGAGCCCATGAAGGCCATAGTTAAGGCTATTGTAACAGCCATTGTTAAGACAATGTAACATCCATGGTTGAGGAGATGGATGAGTCTTATTGCTGCCATTACAGGGAGAATTAAAGAATTGCACTAATGTTAGGCATAACATCTATCATGTAATCCCTTATATATATGTATCCTTTTAGATCAATAAGTCAATTCACTATTCTCTTTGTTTCTTTGTTCATACAATTACTATTCACAACACGTTATCAACAGCTCTAAGCACAGAGCAAGAGAGAAACAAGAGGTGAAGAAATCACCGACTTGAAGGGTAAGATGGCTCGCCTTGATGTTGGTTCTTCCCTTCCACACAACCTTCGCGCTCGCCATCTACGTCGCCTACCGCGTCAGCAGCTCGCAGCGCTCCTTCAGGCTCCCGAGTGCTGTCGCTCCTTCACCAACCCTAGAGGACGACGCTGCGACAATGTCACCGCTGCCCCTAGAGCCACCAGAGCCAGGAGCTGCAACTCCAGCACCCTCCTGGCCCATTGCGAGCCTCTGTTGGTGCCCAACACATGCACGGCGCCAGAATGCATTCTAGTGCAGCTGCCCTGCCAATGCGAGTCCCATGGTTGAACGGCAAGGGTACGGTTGCAGCCTAAAGGGCTGCCGCAGGAGATGTCAGACGTGGTGATAGCTTACTGCCCTCGCCACGGTTGGACAAACTACACTCGTCACGACGCTGTTTCTTCATCAGAAATGCACACATTCACCATGGCCTCGCCGCATCGTGCCATTTTGCCATCGGCAATGCCACTGTACACTCCGACACAAGTGGCTCCGTCGGAGTTCCTTCTCAGAAGCACCATCGCCGCGTGCCGCAGACTCCACTACACGGCGATGGTGCCTCTGAGGAGGAACTCTAGCGGCGTCGCTGGTGTTGGAGTGTACAGCGGCGTTGCCGGCGTGTACTCTGGCAAAGGTGACGGCGAAATGGCACGACGCGACAAGGCCATGGCAAATGTGTGCTCTTCTGATGAAGAATCGATGCCGCAATGAAAGTAGTTTGTCCAGCCGTGGCGAGGGCAGTATTCTGTCACCGCGTCTGGCATCTCCTGCAGCTGCCTATTAGGCTGCAGCCGCACCATTGTCGTCCAACCATGGGACTTGTAGTGGTGCGGCGACTGCACCAGAATGTGTTCTGGCACGGTGCAAGTGGCGAGCATCACCGGAGTCCCGCAGCGGGTCGTGAGGGTGCTGAAGTCACTGCTCGCGGCTCTGGTGGCACTACGTGCAGCGGTGCCGTTGTCGCGAAGTCATCCGCCACTGCTGGTGAAGCTAGAGGAGATCGGAGGCCACGACCCCTATCGCGTGGAGGACGACGCTCGAGAGCCTGGAGGAGTGTTGCAAGCTGCTGGCGTAGTAGGAGGGCGCAGATGGCGAGCAAGAAGATTGCGAGGAAAAGAAGAACGAACATCGAGGCGAGCCATCTTACCCTTCAAGTCGGTCGCCTCCAGTTTCTCTCTTGCTCAATGCTTAGAGTTGCTGATAACGTGTTGTGAATAGGAATTGTATGAATAGAGAGACAAAGAGAATAGTGAATAGGAATTTTATGAATAGGGAGACAAAGAGAATAGTGAATTGACAATGGTTATGAACATGTGTGAGCATGAGAGAAACCATGCTTAGAGTTGCTGATAACCATACAGTCGGAAAAATGTGGTACAATCAGCTGCTGATAACCATACAATCATGATATCAATACTTTTGGATGCTCACTGCTTTAATTGGGGAATGACCCTCCACTGGTTGCGCGAAGACATATGAGCATACAGGGTGACCACAACCTTTCCTAACAATGTATGGGCTTAAACCAGAAATCCTCAAGACAATGAGGCGCCAAAAAAAAAATCCATAAGGGAACAACTTAGTAGCTGACAAAGAGAATATGGGCGCGTTTGGATTGCGACCAAACCGCGCCGCAACTCGCCGCGCCGCGAGAAAGACTCTATGCTCCCAGCTCTTATGGTGCTACCGTGCTCCCATTTAAAATAGTGTAAAAACGATACAACCAAAAATTACAACAAAAATATGAATGGATAGCTCATGCAATCTTCTATTATCATGCAAAAAATCAGATGCAACAAACTTTTGTGTAAGGAGAAATAAAAAAGAGAAACCGTGCCCTGAACAGTTGCGGGTTTTACTGTTTACATCAGACCCGTTAACAACTACTCTTTTTCTTTTTACATTTTGTACAAGTTTTCGTTGCATCTCAAAATTTGCATGATGGCAGAGATTGCATGAGCTATCCATTCATATTGTTGTCGTAATTTTTGGTTGCATCATTTTTGCGCTATTTTGAATAGGAGCACGGTACCACCATAAGGGCTGGGAGAGTCTTTCTCGCCGCGGGCCGCGGTTGTGGCGTAGGCCAAACAGGCACTATAAGACAAACAACTTTTAATTGGGGAATGACCCTCTGCTGATTGCGCAAAGACGTATGGGCATACAGGGTGAGCACAACCTTTCCTCAAGAAAGTGAGGCTTAAAAAAAATCCATAAGGGGAACAACTCAGTAGCTGACAAAAGAGAATATAAGGTAAACAACCTAGCTGACAAAAGAGAAATGGTTTGCCCATACATGAAGAGGAACATCAACGCATTTTTATTTATAAAAGAGAGTTGTGACAAATTATACTACGATGCTATAGACCATGCGTTGAGTGAATATGATTTATGAAGGTTCCAATCAAAATCCTATTATAATTTGAGGAAACAATCATGGTTTATTGATTGCAAGATCAGGGCTGAGGCTTCTATGTCCTGTTACGCATTTCATAGTATAGTCATATTTGATTAAAATAACAAAGAGATGGAAAATTAGTAGAAACAAATCCTAGAGCCCGCAACAGAAGCATCAGCAGATAAAAAACAGATAGCAGATTTTTTAGATCAAAGACTATTTGGTCCCGCTTTGTATTGATAGCAAAAACAGTTAGCAAATTTGGCAAGCACACTAACCAACAGAGGGAATACGTCAATTCCTTGAACAAACCAAAGCCAATCTCAATGATTTATGGACCATCTGCAAGGAATGCAATGGCAGGTTAATATGGAGAGAACAGAAATCCGAGTCTAAAGCATTAAAGCTTTGTTTTCTACGAAGATGCAAATTGATCTACGAATGAAGATGCAAACTTTGGAACGGATAAGAGCAGGACCTCACCTGACCTGACTCGGATGCCCTTTAGTTCGTTGCCACCCCACTCCTTGCCTCGTCCTTCTCGCTGGTGCCCGCGAGGAAGTCACAAAAGAGAGTGGCCGAGTCGTGCTCGCCGGATCGTATGGAGCTACAAAAGAAAAATTAGAAACCAGTTTAATCGAAATCATCGGTATTGCATCCTGGACAATTTGAGCTCAATCAGATTGTATGGGGGTGTAGCTCACCAAGCCGATTCGAGTTCAATCCCAGCGCTGCCGCAGTCAGCACTCAGCAGTGATTAATCGACAGCGTCATCATCCTGGTAGCAGCGGCCCCCCTGGCGATGCGCAGATCCGTTGGAACCGGGATCGCCGCTTGCCCCAGCCACTGCTCGATTCTGTGCTTCTGCTGCATCGCGGCGGCGGCGGGAGCAGAGAGAAACCGGACACGGTGGGCGCTGCCGTTTACGCGCTGAGGCGAGGAGCCCGTCCGCCCGAAGGACGCACTACGCAGGTGGCGGAGAAAGGAAACCGGAGGAAGGGAATGGAACGAAACTCTTACGACGGAGGGAAATCACAAAAAAATAAGGAAAAGATTGATTATGGCGATCATAACCATGTAAAGCGCAAATCAAGCGAGGGGGCCGCGATCAATAGCCACCACGCGCGCTGCAATAACTCCCGCGCCTGTCGTAATTTCCTTATTTGGGCCGTCATCCTTTGTTTGGCCCATGACTGGTTGGGCCACTTACCATTCTTCCGTTTGACTAATTCGAAAGGCGAGGTCCTTTCCTGTCATTGATCTGCACAGGCACTTGCTTCTTTTCCTTGTTCAGTTCTATTGTGTGTTCCATCAATTATTCCCCATTTTTATTTTAAAATGTGCTAATACTTATTTCCGCAGTTTGGAGCATCGACAAACATAGATCAAGTCAACCAAATGTCGTTAACTCCAACAACCTGCATGCAATGACTCGTCTGATTGAAACTTTGGAAGAAAAGGTCAGGAGGGGATAAACACCACGACCGGAACGTTGTGGCTAGCTTCAAAGAACATGGGCATGGCTACTGCTTACAGGTTATGCGGATATTTTAAAGCAGAACATTGGCACAACAAACAGATCACACGACGAGCAAACGATGAAGATATATCTGATCTGCTATACTGGTAGGCACGTTGCCCTTTAAGCTGTCTGTCCCATAAACATATGTGACCAACACACTGAACAATCAAATGACAAATCAAGACATAAACAACTATCACCTTCACCAACCGAACTAATCAATCGGTCGATTGGTGCAACGCCAACTAATCCAAATCAAGACATAAACAACTATAAGCTTCACCCACCGAACCAATCAATCAATCCATTGGTGCAACGCCAACTAATCAACAAGTCACAACAGCATCTCTTCTCTCCTAAAGCAACAAGCATTTGCCCGCTGTTTGCGTATGACGATTCCCAATCGAGAGATAAAAGATTCAGCCGCACATGCTTTGTACAAGAGATGAAACTGTCAAACTAAAAGCACGAGATCATACGAGAAACCGTTCAAGTATGCAACCATTTTTCAGGGCTGGACCACCACACCGATCCAAGCAGTCGAGTAGACGGTGACAGGTCCAAGAAGGAAACAACCAAATCCCGAAACGGTCCAGACATCAGCACTGCGAAGAACGGAAGAGCTCCACATGCTGATCAGGCTGCCTGAGATGCACGCCCAGTTGGCCAGTTCCTGCCACAGGACCATCTGCAACTGTGAACAACAGAGGGCAACCTGACCTGCATGTCAAGGAAAAAGAAGGAAAAGCTGAATCATGGAATGAGATTGAGATCCAAAATGGATGCATGCACCAAAAAGATATAGGAAAGATAAATACCTGAACATGGTTCATGCACTGAAAAGGTTCATTCTACTCCTACCTTGGATCGATGGACAAATAATAGGGAACTACAACCGTCAGTTGCTGAGACTTTTTCTTATCTAGCACTAGTAATAATTGATGAACTAGACACATCACTATGATGTCTCAACTGACTCTTCTGGTCCAACTGGAAAAGAGGACAGTCTTAAAGATAGCAATACTAGTTAGCTTTATGTTACGATTCACAGAGAATTATTGTTCCGAAACAAAAAGATGGCAGATGCAAAAAATGATATTGAAAATCGGAACACTAATATATATAGTGATCTATAAATAAGAAAGAAGAAGATAGGAACCTCCAATTAAACATCAAGCATAAACAAAAAATGAAGTGCATAGTCATCAACTGAACATAAAACATAATTAGTAACATATGAACTCAATCGTTACCTACAAGAATAATTTAAGAATAAACCATGAGCTCGAGTGCAAGAACAATGTTAAGACTTAAGAGTCTTGGATTTAAGAAATTTTCTCAGATTGATGAGTAAAATGTAATATACATGATACATCATTAGACCAAAGAGAGTACAAGATGCTAATCTCCCAAAACTATACCACCAACACGATCTGGATTTCTGAACATCCAAGCCTACAAACAAAATTTACTTCCCTGTATGGAAAACCCAACCGAAGATGTCGCTTCAACAATTTCCACCATGTTGGGGATCAAAAAGGTTTAGCCAGAGTATAAATAAAACTCGCTGGATGTATATACATTTCTTGGCCAATACAAAGAAGAACACCTTAAAAACTCTTCCTTCCATACAGCATGTGATCTAATGGTAGCCTTTTGCGCCTCTGGATTGATACAGTTCCAACCTGATCTTGGCCTCTGGCAACAAGTTCTCGATTATAGGGTCTTGCATCATGTAAGCTTGCTTGGAGGCCCATTCAAGCACCGTGAGGATTTCTGCTTGTGCCAACTCCTCGCTGTCTGGGACGTTGTGTGCAATGTAGCATACAAGGGTGAGTGCTGCAACCTGAACCACCTGCTCACTGAAATACACAAGCTGAACTAGGTGCTTCGCTCCGCCTTCGTTGATGATCGCTTTAGAATGGTCAACATGCAGATAATTGTCCGTGCACGCAAACTTGGTCAGGGAAATTGCTGCCTCTCGAGAAACATCCGCTTCCCTCTCATCAAGAAGCTTCACCAATGGACCAATAATCCTGGTCTCTGTAGCACGGAAGGTTCTGGACAAGCAACCAAGTGAGATAATGCAGGGAATTAGAAGATCATCATACTCGGCCTTCTCAACAACACGTAGGAGCTGGTCAACAACAGCCCGAGCAGCAGGGGAGGTCGGCTTAAATGCTGATCGTCGAAGGTCAGAATTCTGCTCGGCGACACAGCAGATCTCCATGAGTGCCATCGCAGAGTTATACTGCACATCACCTTCACCTTTCTCAAGAAGAACCGCAAAGCAGAGGAGAGCCCTTGACTCTGTTATGCTCTTACAGATAGCTGCATTGCCCTTGGCGAGCTGCCACAGCGCCTTAGCAGCATTAACTCTTCCTTCCATACAGCATGTGATCTAATGGTAGCCTTTTGCGCCTCTGGATTGATACAGTTCCAACCTGATCTTGGCCTCTGGCAACAAGTTCTCGATTATAGGGTCTTGCATCATGTAAGCTTGCTTGGAGGCCCATTCGAGCACCGTGAGGATTTCTGCTTGTGCCAACTCCTCGCTGTCTGGGACGTTGTGTGCAATGTAGCATACAAGGGTGAGTGCTGCAACCTGAACCACCTGCTCACTGAAATACACAAGCTGAACTAGGTGCTTCGCTCCGCCTTCGTTGATGATCGCTTTAGAATGGTCAACATGCAGATAATTGTCCGTGCACGCAAACTTGGTCAGGGAAATTGCTGCCTCTCGAGAAACATCCGCTTCCCTCTCATCAAGAAGCTTCACCAATGGACCAATAATCCTGGTCTCTGTAGCACGGAAGGTTCTGGACAAGCAACCAAGTGAGATAATGCAGGGAATTAGAAGATCATCATACTCGGCCTTCTCAACAACACGAAGGAGCTGGTCAACAACAGCCCGAGCAGCAGGGGAGGTCGGCTTAAATGCTGATCGTCGAAGGTCAGAATTCTGCTCGGCGACACAGCAGATCTCCATGAGTGCCATCGCAGAATTATACTGCACATCACCTTCGCCTTTCTCAAGAAGAACCGCAAAGCAGAGGAGAGCCCTTGACTCTGTTATGCTCTTACAGATAGCTGCATTGCCCTTGGCGAGCTGCCACAGCGCCTTAGCAGCATTGGCTTTCATGTATGCCTTTGTCTCAGGGTCCTCGAACTCTCTTCCCCTTGTACTCGTTCCTGACAACGACGCGTTGTGCTGCTTGGAAGCCACCACACCACCATTGGCAGCTATGTGGTGCTTAGCGCTGCCGCCATTAGATTTGGGAGCCCTGGTGGGCT
>LAPY01000342.1:211095-221616 GCA_000970635.1 Eragrostis tef | reverse complement strand
CCGGCGTGGCTGTGGCCACCGCGGCCGTCGCCCGCCGGGCCTGGGGTGTGGACTCCCCCGTGGTCGGCGCGTCGTTCATGGCCTCCATCGGAGCCTTCCTCTTCAGCTCGCTGATCCTCCTCGCCGTCGGGCAAGAGACTCTGTTCAAGGATTTTCCCCCGAAGGTACAAATAATTTCGAGCGGTTCTTTGTACAGTAGATGTATCAGTGGGCGGTTAGTGTGTGAATTTGATGTGTACATAAACACACATTCGATTAAGCTGCGATATTGCCTAATTTTAGAGTGAATTGCACAATGCACCATATTTTGGAGCCACATTATTGCACTAGTAGGTTTTAGCTTATGTTTCACCTTGCCTTGCACCAGGTTTTAGCTCAAGAATTCTCACTTTGCACTTCCTTTTAGCATGAAGCATGAGGAAGTGGCCTTGGGTTCACATGACAGACACAAATGAAAATTTAAACAGTTTATATGTTGTGGATAATGAACAAAATTAGTAGAAATCTCATTAAACAGTTTGAGAACTAATCGATTTATTTTCTAAGCCATGACAGATACATTTGGTTATGTTGATGGTGTACTAAACTACTAATCATATAGTCTTTTAACACAATCAAGAGCTACTGTGATTTTTCAAATGACTCATTTAACACGTGTTACTGTATCTCAATATCAATTAGCCCAAATATTTTTATGTGGTTGCCATGTGGACTGATACTTATTACTAAAAGGTGGTGCAAAGTGATAGTTCTTTGGCAAAATCCTAGTGCAAGGTGAAACATAAGCTAAAACCTAGTACAATTTGAGAATATGGCTCCAAAATATGATGCTTTATACAATTTACCCATTAATTTTCTGTCAAGCATTTGCAGCCTTTTGCCCCTGTAAACTGAAACAATGTGCATGTGATTGAGCTTGCTCCCAATGCCCCTCACCAGGTCGATATGGGAGTTGCTCTGTTTTCTGTACGAACCAAATTGCACGTGCATATTTTCGTATTCAAATTGAAGCATACATATACTCGTGATTGTTTTCGCTCACTGATACTGACCGTATTTGAAGGGGGTAATTCCGCCGCGGAAGATTTTTTTGCTTGTGATCTTCGCGTGGGCTCCTTTCATCTTGGTGGTCTTCGTTGGTGGTCTCGTGATGGAGTGGTATGTAGCAGGACCTCAAGGGAAATGGATTGGTCACTGGCTGATGTGGGGGTTTTGGGCATCACGGCATTAAGTTGCCTTTTTGTTATACCGACTATTGCACTTGAGGTGTGGAGGACCAAGGCGACGGGTTGCTGCATTGCGGTATCTGAGGTGCGAAACAGTTGCTCTGGCTATCCTTGTGTTTATGTGACGTTTTCATCTTTGCTAAATATGAAAATTGGCAAGCATTTCTCTTTTTTAGTGTGCTGCCACTTCCTTTAGTGCTGTAATGGTTATCTTGAACTGTGAAACCTGCTATTGTGGCCATAGGGATATTTACTGAGTACTAGATCTCATTGAAAATTGACATCAACCATGCTAGAAGCCTGAAATAGTTAGCATGTATCTCTGTTAGAAAAATACTCAAATATGTATGTTGTCATCAACACTTTCTCGGTTGAATTCAGTGTGAGGCCCAATGCTATCCTCGTATTTGACTCATCTTCATGTTCACATAACCCCTGTACACCCTGGTCTGTTTATTGTGCATCGAATTAATGCATCTATGTACCAGTAAATAAAGGAAATAAGAACATAGTTTGTTACGCCAATACACAAACATGGTAACGAATGAGGACCACGCTATGTATCTACTGCATTCTCTTTCGTAGAACAGTAGCAGTTCCTGAGAAAGCATATTTGGTTATTGTGAGGGATTTTTTCATTTCCCATATATTTTCTCGCCTTGCTTTATTTATTTCAATGATAGCGTATTGCACAACTAGCTTGGGTCGCTTAACGCGTACGGACCCGTTGTAATCGCCCCCTTGTTGTATCGATCTCAACTAGAAAATCATCGCGCGGCGTTGCCGCGCGTATGCTGTTTTCCTGGTGTGAAGCTTGATATTGAGACCAGTTTCACTTGATCAGTTGCGCGCTCAATTGTTTGCAAGTCCAAAAATTACACATGAAAATTTACCATTGCTTATACCATTACGGAAAAATTCTTAAAAAATTAAACAACAGATATCTGTGAGAGGAAGTGCTATACTTTGCTCGGTTTGTCGAGGGATTGCATGTCCAAAAATTACACATGAAAATATACATTGTTTGCTTGTAAGCCTTGTGTCATTACTGCAAAACTCTTATAAAAACTAACAAAACATATCAGTGTGAAGAGGACCTACGTACCGTAACCTGTTTAATCTTTATCCATAAGATTACATTACAAAGTTTATTTCTCCTTCCCCTGAATAGACACATCTATTGGAAACACGATGACCTTGAAAATCCTTACTGAAATGTAGCTTCCCTCTTTTGTGAGTATTTCGGCAAACAGATATCAAAATCTCTGGTTGAGCAATCAAGTACTACAACACATGTATGATTCATGGCTGCAAGCTATTGGGCAGTTCTGTATAGGTACTCCACTTGTTTGATAATAATAGGAATTATTTACTTTCCAAGTCTTCAATTAATATATGCAGTTTTCTTTGAGGCATTTCCTCATGCATTTGTAAGGCAATGGCAGTGAGGGAAAGAGGATCGCTCTCGAGCAGCACTGAGAAGCTCTTGTTGCCAGGATGAAGCAGTGAAGATGACGGAAGGGAATACCATGAACGCGTGCTCGCAGCTGGTCTCTAGCGCATCAGACAGTTGAGAAGCGGAGCATCCCCCGGCGAGGGAAGCAGAGCTGCAGTGGTGGATGGGCTTGGCAGCGCGATATGCTGCTCTCCATAGGGCGGCCGTTACAGGCGACGACGCGTGCGCGCTCCTGTGACAACATAGATGTTCACTTCGATTTTTTCAGTCGTGAACCGCGGTTGGCCGAGAGGCTCCTCGCGCGGCGACCCTCGACGACCTCCGTTCATCTAGCAGCGATGCTGTCGCGGGAGGCTCCACGATTGAGCGCCGCCGCTGCCAGGAGCTCTAACGGTGTCGAGGACGCTGGCTCGGGGGCCTCTTCTGCTGCTGCGTGGTTAGCGTTGGCCGCACCGGCGTCGCTCCGTGCTGCTTCCACCTTGGCACCTCGTCCGGGTCGCCCCTGGTGCTCAACAGGGTGGGAAGGAGCAGGGGATCTCGCCGGCAGTAGGAGATGGGGTTCAGGCAGCCGGGGTGGAAAGATGGTGCGGAGAAGACGGCGGAGGGATGGGGAAGGCGGTGATCTGATCGGTGAAGCCGCAGGCGGCGAAGTGACTTGAAGCTTCTTGGCTCTCGCCGTGTGTTTAAGAAACAGAGGAAGGGTCTAGAAGAAAGATTTTGGGAGAGGTGGAAGGACCGGAGGTCATATACTATTTCTAGAAGGGCCTAGTCGTGATATATTCAGTGCCAATCGAACGATTCTTCTCCATCAGCAGAGAGATCCGACGATTGAGAACACTCGAGTGACGTGGCATGGTCATTTTGCAAGAAAATGCACGCGTTTTAGAAGAATAGAGATAAGCTAACATAGTAACTTGTGGACAGCTCCATTTGTAAAATGGATAACTGAATGTGGTTGCTGGTAACATCTGAAATTATGGTTTCATGAAGTTGACTGTTAATGTAACTCAAAGCAACCTGGATAAGTGTTAAAGGGATAAGAATAAAGCTTTCCGTAATATTACATATTACTGAATTTGGAGCACAACTTTCTGTAATATTACATTAATAAATTTGGAGTGCAGCTTTCTGTAATATTACATATTCATGAATTTGTAGCACACACTTATGACTTGCGTTATTTGGTTTAGATTTATTTGTCCAACTTTTTCACTACCCAATCCTTTAATTTTCATAAAAGGCTACTGTTCTACGCACGTCTGTAATCTAACCAAAACTTGCCTGTTTCATCAGCAGAAAATGACAAGATCCAAGGCATTGAAAGATCAGCTACGATGTTTTTACAGCACGAGATCAGAAGTTTGCGGATGTTTGTGGTTAAAGCGCAGCTTTCTCAAGTTTTAAAGATTGTAAATACTTCTTTAGTAATGAACTTTATCACATTGTTGGTTGTCTCTGACGATCTGCACCCCATTCTTCCCTGCACTACTTCTGCAATTTGACATTGTGCTGTAGGAACCGCAGATTGAATCTGTATCCTAAGTGTCGTATATTGGAGAACTACTACTTGTAGGCATTTGACTCTTGGCAGAATGTCACTGTTGATTGACTACACTAATAGTTTATTTAATTTGTCTGCCTATATGAAATCAGTTTCTCAATATCTGCGCCACTATAGATTCATGGATCATATTCGCTTGCAGGATTATTGCAACGCGGGTGTACATTAACTGGGTTCGTTCATTCAAGGATTCCTTTTCTCTTCATGATCGTGGTTGCTCAATTGTTCACTGATGCTCTACTGATGCGCGGTGTGTTCTTTTCCCCTGCGTCCATGTATAAACGAAGCTAATTTTGGAACTGGAAATGAAGCCATGTCTCCTATTTCTCTCAACCAGGCGACAACATTGCATCAATAGAGTAATCAGCACTATTGATAGTTTCGTAACATTGCTTCCTGTAAAATGAATCGACATGGGTAGTTCGCAACTCAAACGTTATCGTTTCATATCATTAGCGGTAACTTATAATTTAATCTTTTTGGACAAGCTACAGTTAAGTTGTGTAGGCTCATTTCAATGTCACAAATCTGACATTCCTAGTACACCATAGCAAATTTCGTTCTGGTCTCATGTCCATTGCTGAATGAAGATACAAGTCATATGTTATCGGTGCTACCTAGACGCATTTGGGAGTAAGAGCACGAACTCAACTAAGAAGGATTTGGAGCCGTAAAGACGTGCACGTCTGTACGAATTCAAGGTAAGGGCCCATCCATTTGGAGCAACAAAAATATGTAGTTTTATTGTATACTAGCTCGTTTAGTATGCTATGCGTAGCTTTGTGAAACTTCCCAGTTATGCGTCAGTACATTTTATAGTGATAAAAATGTGAAAGTGCAATTTTAGAGGAAATGAAAGCGCTTTTGGTCAAATATAACAATCAGTATTCTGGGTGCAATTGGGCCGCAAAAGAACCCACGGAGGGCCGCAAACAAAAAGTATTCTGGGTACAATTTGTTTTTTTTTTTGAAATGCTGTGTGCCAAAAAGGCCCATTCGAGAGTCGCTCATTTGGCCCAATAGCCTGAAACGAAACCGTTCTTCTTCTCTGCCCCCAGTCCCACTCCCCACTTCACAAGCCACTTTGCCTCCATTTCGAGAACGTTCGAGAAGCAAGGGTTCCCCTGCTCCCATGGCGGCCGCCGCGGACGCGGTGGTCTTGGTTCCGCCTCCGCAGCCGGAGCCGGGGCACGGGCGGCGCTCCGACATCGCCGCGGCGAGAGCGGTCATATACCTGTGCCTCGCGAGCCTGTGGGTTTGCTGCGCCTGCTTGGCCGGCGTAGCCTTGGGCCGCCATATCTACGACACGGTTTGCCCAGCGGTTTACGCGTTCTTCAAGGTCTCCGTCGGAGCGGCCCTCCTCGCCGCGCTTCTCATCCCCGTCTTCTTCCTGCTGCTCCAGCGCCATGCGTGCGATGGGGTGCGGGCTCAGCGCTGGGGACGAGACTGAAGCCGGGAAGGTATTGCGAAAAGAAAGCACGATTCTTTGCAAATTTGAGCGAGTTTTATCTGTACATGTGCTGGGGGCCATGCTCTTATTCTGTGTGTTCTTAGTAGTATCAAATTTCCATGTGCACTCTTTCAATTTAACTTTTCCTCAAATCTCAAATTGACTGTACTAATGTATGAGTGCATTTGCGCTCGTCCAATTCCATATTCAAGTGTACATATCCTTACGATACGCTCATGTGAACTGAAACTTCTGCATATTGCGCTTCCTCTCAATGAAGCTCATCAGGTCTTTTGGTGTGTGAATGTGGAAGATGCTTTAAGAATGCAGTTTAAGTTGTGTTATTTAATTTCAATCATTGCAGTTTTATTACATTGAAGAATCAAGACTGTATATTCTGTTCACAAGATTTATATTCACTGAAATGAACCACCTCTGGTTGCCCTTGCTCCGGAGCGTCCTTATCAGGTTTCTGGAGCGTCAATGTGGGAGATGCTGCAGGACACTGGTGTGCTCGGGGTGCCTGCGTGTTTTCCTTTCCTCCTCTTGCTTGTCACTTGTTATCCGGTGGTCATGCGGCTGTTACCTGTCAATGGATCTTCGAGACAAGCCATTGGGGCTGTATTATTTGATTATTGTCTAGTACTGAGCTCCATGATGCTTTGCTGTTGTTCCATCTTACCTGTCTTAGCACTGAAACTGTGGAGGATGAATGGAGGAAGCTGAGCGGCGAATGTGGCAGCATTGTGATGCGAGGTATGCACCTTTTATTCTTGCTATCCTTGTGTTTTGTGTGTACAATCTTTTCCACTATATATGCTGCTTTATGAATTCTTTTCTATTGTAACCTGGATCAAGCGTTGTAATTGTAATTGTGAACTGTAAAACTTACCAGTATAGTGGATTGCTAGATAATCTGTTCCATGAACTTGGCATTAAAATCCATCTCCTATGACTGCAATTGGTCAACTGGCTCAATTCATTAAGATGCCTAACTGATGAAATGGTAAAATCATGAACCACTATTATCTACTATGCATTTAGGTTCAGCTATCCTATGATCTTTATATGACAGGGCATGCATCTAGTGAGATCACAAGTGAACTACTGGGCCCAAATTGTTTGAATGTAGCCTGGCTGGAGAATCAGTTGCTTTTGCAATTTATGCATTCAACCCGGTGTAGAGACCGTGTTACCATGATCAACTTAGCTGCATGTTCGTGTTTCCAGTGTACCCAGTTATGTTTATTTTTTTTAGAAAATGGAATTACATTCCAGTTTCTACAAGCGTACATAGCCTTGCTTATTACATGAGAATGAAATAAAGGAAAAAGAATAAAATCTGCCGCCTGCGTCCAATGTCTATTGAGTTCTCTCGTATCTATCATTGCTTAGTGCCCACGGAAATGCTTGCTTATAATCCAACATGCATTTAGAACATCCAAGGTAGTCGCCGCCGTAATATGATGGCACCGATCTCCTCATGGTCGTAATACCTCAGGTCATTGTAGAGGAAGGAGTGAGACGAGACAAGTTATGTTTATTGTGCATCATGTAAATGCTTTTATGTTCCATTGGAGGAAAGTAAAGCCAGTTTTATTTATTTTAAGATGGTAGTGAAACAGGCTGGCGTTTTGTACTCTGCCAGTTGTCTACTACTTTTGTTACATATAGTTTCACTCCTATCACTCTTACCTCTCAAACTATGGCGTTAAAAGTAGGAAGTTACACTTATATTTATGTTATGTCATATACGGTACATGTTATTTGTGTTGCTGAATATTACTGGCACACTTGGTACAGTTTCATTCAGAATTTGCAAACTTGTTTGACATTGCATTGAAGCTTAGTGTCAATAACAATATAGTGTTTTATGCTTGTAATCTGGGAACCTAATTATTAGCAGACAATGTATTGGTTTTATGATGTTTATCTAATTGAAACAGCATGTTTTATTAACAGACAAAAGGTAAGAAGAGCTGGCGTTAAAGATCGACATGGAGCTATGGTACAAGATCTGAATTTTTCTAGATGTTAATTTGTGGGAAAACGGTGCTGATTAAATTTTTGGAGAAAATGTCTAACACTACAGGCTTACTACTTTCCACGGCTACTAGATTCAATTTTTTCTTGGTGTCGTTCTTGGCCAACGATTGTCCTTGTGCTTCTTTTTTTTTCGAACAATGCCTTGTGCTTCTTTCTTTTGCAATTTGACATTATGTTGTCTGCATGAATGGTGCTGGAACTCGTTTCCTTACAATGAGATGAGACTGACAGTGGGTTGGATAACGGATCATAAGTGCTATATGCTCACATAAACAATTGTATCTCGAAATGAATTGATTGTCTCTTTGTCGTGCGTAGTGCTTCCTAATATATGTGTCTGCCATTAGGACATTTTGTGGTTCCACTCCATTATGAAGTATGTGTGATATGCATATTCGCTGTTTGAATTGGCTTCGCCTGAACTAATAAGTTCGTCTGTTTATTTCTTTTTTCATTGTCCCTCTTGTTTGAGGATTATGAGTTTGTCGTTTCGTTCAGTTTGCATATGTTGCTGATCGTGTCCCCGAACTGAGTTTGTACATTGAAGGTTCTTTTGTTTTTTTGATGTTGTTTAGATGACTGTGACCACTCAATTGTGCACGCTCAACTTTGATGAAGAAATACACAACATTGTAAAGAGCCATACAAGAGTGAGAATATAGCTTTCGTACACGGAGTACATTGCTGAGAAAAGTATAGTTTGATTGATTGATGCATGAACCAAAAATGAGAGGAGGGGAGGGAAATGCTCGAGAGAATCTCAAGTGCGCGTGACGTGCCGTTACGCAGTTCGTCCGAACTGGGAGCTTCCACCCGAATCCTTGTGAGCTTCCACCGAAACTTCAATCAAGACTTCGCGCGGACACTCTTCGATGCGTAACCTTCATAAAAAGCACACCCTTCCCCTGTTCGTCTCTCACGCTTCGCATATTTCCCGGCTTCACTGCACTGCAGCTCCATTCCACCTCGCCCGAGAGCTTCGAGAGCCAGAGTTTCGTCCGCTCCCATGGCCGCCGAAGACGCCATGGTGGTGGTGGTGGTGGTCGTCTCCGCACCGCCGCCGCCGGATCCGGCGCCGGCGCCCTGTCGCCTGGCCACAGCGCTCGACTGCCGGCGTCTGGGTGACCTGCGCGTCCACCGGCGCTCTCACCATCGCAGGCCGGGCCTCGGGTACGGATTCCCCTGCGTACCAGGCGCTGGTCCGTACCTCCGTAGGAGCCTACATCCTCCTCTTTCTGGCCATCGTCGCCTGGTGCCTTCACGAGCTTGCGTCGGGGCTCCGTCTGGTCAAGGCGTTTGTAGCCGTCGTGGTCAAGAACAAGAAGGTTTCATTCTGGAAGGTGCGCGGAAAGAAAACGCTTTCCCCCTTTCTAACGTTGATGATGCAATGCAATCGCTTGTCCCTTCCTGTGGTTTGCCTGAATTTCTGTACAAGAAAGACTGCGCGTGATATGATTGTGCGTGCTCACGAGCGTTCTCATCAGGTTCTTGCAGCGTCATTTCGGGAGAAGGCCACTTCCCTGCTCGCATGTCTTGCGTGCGCCCTCTTCTATTTGCTTGCCATCATAGGCCTTGTGATGACGCAAGTGGTACCTGCTGGGGGAAAATGTCACAGGATTGGTGCTGCACTCTTTGATCTGGGGATATTGGTCGCCGCGGCAATATGTTGCTTTATCCTGGTACCGATCATTGCTCTCACGTTTCTGAAGAACAAGGATTGGCGCAACAGCATCGTGATATCTGAGGTATCAAACAGTTGTTCTGGCTATCCCTGTTTATTTTTCTTTATGCCTTGCAATCCCTGTGTCTTGTGTGCAGTATATTGCCTCATTTAATCTTGAACTATGAAACCTGCTTGTATTGTATGGCAGCATGGTTGGTTAACTATTGATTAACAAATTTCTTATGACCATTGGTACGAAACCTGGTATCAGTCTAAAATGTTACAATAATTGTATGCCTTTGAGACCAATGTGAAGCTCTGGTGATAGGCTTTTCTACATGTTCACGTTGATGCTGTGTACCCTGTTATTGTATATTGTGTCAATGCTGATATCTTTTCTAGAAGCAAAATAAACTCAGTTTGATTATGTCAATGCACCAATATGGTGCTAAATCTGGACCTCTTAGTTGCCTGCTGCAACTTCTTGCAGCTCGTGAGGAAACAACGAGGCTGTTCGGCAGGCTACAGCTGCCTGCGGAAAAATAACTGCGAACACTGTAGCTGCTGCAGAAGAAATAACTGAAACGCCGCTGCAAAGCAGCCAGGCGAACAGGCTGAAATTTGGTATGAAACAAACAGTCAGGATCATGGTTGCCCCCCATGTTAACTTATATATCGCTGCTGTTAGGGTAACATGGGGATAGTTCCATAATACAGATTCTTGTAGAAAGGATGATTGAATGTGCACTGTGGTTCCTGATGGCCTCTGAAATTATTGTTTCATGACATTAATTGTTGTAAGTTATAACTTCCTGGAAAAAATTTTAAGCCGTAAGAAACTATGCACTTTAGTAATATCACATATAAGGTACAAGTTTTTTTTTACTTAATATTGTGGCACATCTTCCACAGTTATTTTTAGATTTGTCTTATTTTTTCATTACTGAATCCTTAATGTTGATAAAGATCTACTATTTTTTGTTGACCACAACTCGGCCTGTTTCATTAACAGGCGAAGAGAATAAAAGAAAACGTTAGAGATCAACATGAAGCTCAAGTATCAGACCTGAAGTTCCCTAATATCTGAGGTTAAGGTCACCTCACTAAAGCATTGGAAAA
>LAPY01000342.1:182739-198048 GCA_000970635.1 Eragrostis tef | reverse complement strand
AATGAAAGATTTATTAAAACAATAATACTCATGAAACATAATAAGACAAAAGAAGAAAAAAGTAAAGATATATATTTGATTCATTGTCTTCATAAATCAATAGATCATACTCATACACATATGCATGTAGCTGTTGTAACCATTACATAAAAATAAGTGTTATTGTTACCATAGAATATTTCAACAATTTGCCTAAAAGTTATCTCACAATATTGACTAATCCACCATGTACTTCATACTATCACTACATCATCAGGAAGTATATAGCATGCTCTACTCTTTTTTGATAGAAAACCATCATTCTGGGACATCAATGCTAAGCTAATTTGCTTGCAACAAAACAACTACAAAAGGATGCAATGGAATGCAGCATGACTTATATTGTGACAACACTAATATTGTGCACATTCTTGTGAAACTATATTACACTCACGGTGACAAAACGAAAACTCGTGAGAAAGTCAAGACGCTGAGCACGGCCCCCCTCGCTTGTTCGATCCCATTGCATCTTTGTCGAGAGAACATCACATAGAGCGACACTTGAATTCAAAAAGAGCAGTGCTACACCTACCAAAAAGTACTAAAATTCTACAAACTGCTGATGTAGTGGAATATTGTTCGTTGCATGATTTTGGATTGGCATAATACACACACTTGATATAAATTTTGTGTTTTTTGTTTTTTTTTTAATTTTCTTTGCGTGTTGTACAAATTCTAAGACAAAAGAAAGGAAACCACATAAATGCATAAAATTCCTGAAATATTATATCACCCGACTATTTTTCGTAGGTATAGATTATATCACCCGACTATTTGTCTGAAATATTAATTACCTCATGCTAAAAAGCCTACTTGAACCAGACAAGAGATGTTTCTTCAGTGGTCAAAAGTCTGAACAATAACTGGATTCGACAGTTGAGAAGACCATCTGGAGTGACACAGGGAAATAATAAGCAGAGGCACCTAATTATTCAAGGAAACACTGTGTCATGAAAAGTGTTTAGTATTTTTTTTTAAGAACCATGCATTAGGATATAAGAGCAACGTATGAACAAACTGGAACCACACTACAAAATTGCTAATCAGGACAAGAATAAGAGAGCAATCTGAATAGCATGTCAACAAATAATTAGTGCAGGTCAGAAACAAGAGAGAAACCTCTAGCGGTAGGCAGAATCTCCAAAAGGCACACATAAACAGCTCAACTTCTGAAACAACTTATTATGTATAGTTATAGTTTGATATCAACAATGAAAATACTCAATAACCTACATTTAAAAAAGTGCCATGAATTTCAATTATCACTGATGAATTATGAGTGCAAAATTATGTCACACTTTTCTTTCTAATATATGTCATGGTTTTGTTGCCAAGTAAAAAAATAAAACTTATTTTATTGATACATATGTACGCAGGGGCTATATAAGATTCGGTGAGAGAATAAAACAAGATAGTAAATATAAGTTATCAGAGTCTTAATTCTAAAATCAAGATGCACTCCAGTAGTAAATATAACTATAAAAAGGGAGAAAAAAAAATCAAGGTTGGCTCGGAAAGCTCACCCTTGGCTTTAGATGAAAAACAGGTTCTCACTGAAAACAAGAATGCGTGAATTCGTCACATTAGTGGCAAGCAATGGCAGTGCTGTTCGAGGGGCAACAGTCACGCTTGGCTTCAAGCACACATCATTAGAGGTCATCAGTCAATCGTGTGGGGGAGCAGAAATGGAAATCACATTAATAATGTCCATCCAATCAAAACAAAGACCAACCACTCGACCCAAGCTCAGCCACAAACTAACTAAATCAGCCGCTGAAGCATAAATGATACAGGAGCTAGGATCCTATCCGAGGCAAGGATGATACCTGCATGGAAAGCCCATCTCTTTGGGTAGGAAGTCGAGAGCAACTTTATATGTAAGCTAAGATCGTGTCCTAGGCGCTCGGTAGCAAACTTGGATGAGCTTGGTATAACTTGTCCCGAGAATCCAATGTAACCAAAAATTTTCTCCTTCCGCTTAATAAAATATGCGCAAGGCGCGTTCTCGAAAAAAATAAAGGATGATACCTGCAGCCGTTGGGGAATGAGATGAGCACGACGTCGAAACGGGAGTGTTCGGCCATCCGGTAATGATCCGGCTCCTTCGTCTCCACCACAAGCAACTGCGATGACGAGATCTGGGAGGGCGGATCACTGATCACTGGCTAGGTGCAGAGGGCAGGGGCTGCATCTCGTACGATGGGCTCGAGCTTTGCGATGACGAGGTTGGGCACGCCGCTTCGACCCTCTCTATTGCCGCCGTCAAGCACGGCCATCTGACCCGAGGAAGGCAGGGATGGAACCGTGAATGTGCGGAAGGTTAGTTGTCCAAGACGTGTCCGCGTCGCCGCGATCGATGGAGGCGTGGAGGCGGCGGCGGCAAGGGCGTGGAGGCGGTAGCTTTGAAAGGGAAGAGGGACGCTGGTTGGAAACCTCATTGCGCGTAAAAAGGAAAACAATCAAGTTTGCCAGTAATCAAGCGTTTGTGTACAGCGGGCAGGTAAGAAATCGCCGGGTGAGAAAAAAAACATCGGGGTGTCGCGCTATCTGCACTTAGAATGACGCCTGTAACGTTCCAGATGTCCCTTGGCTGCTTGTGTGGGGTCGTTTTTGGCAGGATTGACGGTAGATTTAAAGAAGAGGGGTTCTACAGGTAGGGTAAATTCTGTCAAGTAAAAATTATTTTTCTTCCAACTGGTTTTTTAAGGGTTTAGATTTGCGAGACGGTAAGAAAGTGTGATTAGCCGATGGTTACTGTAGCATGACTGTAGCAAAACATAGATTAATTAGACTCATTAGATTCGTCTCGTAAAGATGTACCTATCTGTAAAAAGGCTTTGTCATTAGACTTTATTTTGTATTAGATTTTCTTTTTAAATCCTTCTAAAATTTAGTGCTAAAGGAAACATGAGCGTTTTCAGACCTGAAAATGACAGTGGTGCTGGTAATCGCGGCCACATCCGCGCGCAGCACCGAAAGCAAGCAGGCAGCGTGTAATCCCAGGCCGTGGATGCAACAGTTGTTCGTGGACGGCAGGTAGAGGTCTTCCGTTTCTGCCCCTCGCACGTCCGTTTCTGCCCATGGAGCGTCGCGTCACATGGGCGTCCGCAGCCATGGCTTGGCACCTCCTCTCTCTCTCTCTCTCTCCGCCATCAGCGCAAGCGCAGAAAGCAGAACAGCAACAAAGCAGGAAAGGCATTGTCTGGCAGCAGGAAAAGTTCCCAGGGAGAGAGAGGGAGGAGGAGGCACTCTTTTTTCTGCTGCTTCAGCAGCAATTTCTTCACATTGTCATTTCTCTCCCTCCCTCTCTCCCTCTTTCTCTCCCATCGCCTTTTCGGTGCAAAAGATTTCTCATCGATCCCCTTGGGAAGAGCACACCACATTTTCCTCTTCACGGCGTGGAGGAGAGTGGCAAGGCAACAGCAACGGAAAGGCGAACTCCAATCCCATGACCAGAGGGAGGGGAGGAAAAGCGTAACGAGAAAAGAGGGGGGAAAGCAATGGAGACAGAGTGGCCGCTGCTCTTTTGTGTCCGCAGATTCCTTGGAGCGAGCGAGGGGAAGGAGTCGGAGTAGTACTAGCCGCCACCACTAGCAGCAGCAAGAACCGGGAAGCAGCCGCGCTCCATTCCCTTTCCCTGTCATTTTCAGGTCTGAAAACCGCGGTTGTTCGTTTCGTCTTGAGAGGGCACTTCGGTCTTGGCCTCCCTCGCACGCAAAGAATCGCCAGTTTTCTTGCTCCCAAGGCTCTGTTTCCAGTGGTCTCTGCTTCTTTGGACTGCTTGCTTCTGGCCGCCTCTGCTCGCTTTCCTCCTCTGCATTTTCTTCTTGCTCTGCTTTCGACTCTGTCCAGTGGAGTGGAGTGAGCCGGTGAGGTGAGGTGTTTGGTTTCTTGGGAGGAGAAGACGGGACAGAGTGGCCGCGGCTGCTCTTTTGTGTCCGCAGATTCCTTGGAGCGAGCGAGGAGGAGTCGGAGTAGTACCAGCCACCCCGCCACTAGCAGCAGCAAGAGCCGCGCTCTCTTCACATTCATCTGCTACCACCGCCTTTCCCTGTAGCGGTTGTTCGTTTCGTCTTGGGGCCACTTCGGTTCGGTCTTGCCCTTCCTCGCACGCAAAGAATCGCAGGACTTCTTGCTCCCAAGGCTCTGCTTCTTGGACTGCTTATTCCTGGCCTCCTCTGCTCGCTTTCCTCCCCTGCATTTCCTTGCTCTGCTTTCGACTCTGTCCATCAAGTGGAGTGGAGTGAGCCGGTGAGGTGAGGCGTTTGGTTTCTTGGGAGGAGAAGAGTAGGGAGGATGGCCGGAGGAGGGGCGGCGCCGCCGCCGAAGCAGGAGGAGCTGCAGCCGCACCCGGTGAAGGACCAGCTGCCCAGCGTGTCCTACTGCATCACCAGCCCACCGCCCTGGCGTACGTCACTCTCACCTGGGACCTTTCTTTTGATCTTGTTCCAATTGTACTTGGCATTTATGTTCTTGTCCAGTAGATTTGGCCCTTTCGTTATTGGTGACGTTGATGTTCTTGTTCCCCACTGTAGTTAGATGAGTTGGGTGTGAGTGACGTACTAGGAGTACTAGAATCTTGTTTGTTTCTAATTAGTACTTCTTGCGCCGTGCAGCTGAGGCCATCATACTTGGATTCCAGCACTACATTGTGATGCTGGGCACGTCCGTCATCATACCCAGCGCTCTGGTTCCCCAGATGGGAGGAGGAAATGTGAGTCTCTAACCACCTGAATGTCCTGCTCCATGTTTCTGAAAGTCAGATTCAGTTTGACATGGTGTTTGTTAACTTTTCTGTCAGGAAGAGAAGGCTCGGGTGATTCAGACTCTTCTGTTCGTCGCCGGCATCAACACCCTGTGCCAATCTTTCTTCGGGACTCGGCTCCCGGCCGTGATGGGTGCATCCTACACCATCGTCACGCCGACCATTTCCATCATCTTGGCTGGCCGTTACAGCAACGAAACAGATCCTCATGAGGTACTAGTTGTTAACTGACAGTAGCTTGGACTTCGTAGTGTTACAGGTTCTGTTTGAATTTCTTTGTGATGCTGACAAGAATTTGTCGCTGCTGCGCAGAAATTCTTGCGAACCATGCGGGGAACACAAGGAGCTCTGATCATTGCGTCGACGATTCAGATCATACTTGGGTTCAGTGGCCTCTGGCGCAATGTTGTCAAGTAGGGGGATCTTGGTTATCTGCTTTGTACCATTGAAGAATTTTGGTTTGCATGTTTAGCCGCTGTCGCAAATTGTGCTGCTTAGTTTGTCAACTGACGAGATGGCATTCATTTTGCAGATTGCTAAGCCCATTGTCTGCTGTCCCTCTGATCGCGCTAACAGGATTTGGGCTATATGAACTTGGTTTTCCAGGGGTAAGCTTTAACTTGCTACTAAAATGATGTGGCTTTCACATGATTTTCTTTAAACCCTGTTCCTGACGTCACCCGAACACTGATTATGGGACTAATTTGGCTTCAGGTTGCTAAATGTGTGGAAATTGGCCTCCCAGAAATCATTCTAATGCTCATATTTTCTCAGGTAGTGTCTGTCCATCGTTAAGGCTTCCCAAATACTTAATAGCCATTGTACCTAAACTCATGTACCGATGTCCTATGTGCAGTATCTACCTCATGCTATTCATGTGGCAAAGCCTGTGTTTGACCGGTTTTCTGTTATTTTCACGATCGCCATAGTATGGCTGTATGCATACATTCTCACTGTTAGTGGTGCATACAAGAATGCCCGAACGAAAACACAAGTGCATTGTCGTGTTGACCGCTCTGGACTTATTGGTGGAGCTTCTTGGTTAGTAATCCGTGTCATTTCATAATGACAACACTTTTTTGTGTAGACCCCTGTTTTCTTATAACTCATTACAGAAATACTGAAAATCATTGTAGGATAAGTGTTCCATATCCTTTCCAATGGGGAGCTCCGACGTTTGATGCTGGTGAATCATTTGCAATGATGATGGCCGCGTTTGTTGCACTTGTAGAGGTTTGTCTGCCAGTCACAGACCCAAAAGTATAAACTAAATGTGTGAGAATTAACGCACTAATATCCAGTGCGTTACCCTTTTCAGTCAACTGGGACCTTCATTGCTGTGTCAAGATATGCAAGTGCAACTATGATACCTCCTTCAGTTCTTGGTCGTGGCATTGGTTGGCAGGTAACTGAGTTGATTACCATATACCACAATGTCATTTTCATCCAGCTTTGTATATTTATGGTCAAAACTGGTACTATCATCTGCAGGGCATTGGTACTTTACTGGGTGCATTTTTTGGAACAGCTAGCGGAACTGCCGTATCAGTGTAAGTTTAATGTTGCTATCTAGTGAAACCACCAGCCCGTGTTCACATTTTTTTTCTTATGTTTTCTTTAGGAACATCTGAATCTTGATTACTTCGTTTACTTCTGTTATGTCAATATATCTCTAAATACTCATATTTTGAAATTTTGCAGTGAAAATGCTGGTTTACTTGCATTGACGCATGTTGGCAGCCGAAGAGTAGTGCAAATATCTGCAGGCTTCATGATTTTCTTCTCTATTCTTGGTAATATACAACGTTATTTTTCTAACTTCTTTTAGGAAATCTAACCATCTTTGTGAACCAATGAGTATAGTATAGGTGCATTTTGAACAAAAACAATCTCAACTTGTGGCTCGTTGACTGCAGCAGTCCTCAGGGCAAGATTCAGTTGCTAATTTGAATATTATGACTCTGTGATTGAAATCTATTATTTGACAAACATTACTTGTATTTTTCATATGGTTCAGATACTGTTGGGCATGTTTTGAAATTTCTTGCATTTGTACCTTTTTAGCTGATAAAGCTCGTTTTGCCTAACCAGGGAAATTCGGAGCAATCTTTGCGTCAATTCCACTGCCGATATTCGCTGCCCTGTACTGCATTTTCTTTGCATACGTTGGTAGGTCCAGAAATCTCTCGTACTTTAGCAGAGTCTGTTCTCTTACTTTCAGAACAAGTTCTTGCAGATGGAGTTTCTGATTTACCGACTCTCTGCATGCAGGTGCCTGTGGAGTCAGCTTCCTTCAGTTCTGCAACCTGAACAGCTTCAGGACCAAGTTCATCTTGGGATTCTCCTTGTTCATGGGCTTATCAGTTCCCCAGTACTTCAACGAGTACACATCCGTTGCTGGTTTTGGCCCGGTGCACACCGGCGCCAGATGGGTATGTGAAACAAATCCTGCAGCACCCTTCTCCATTCGTCATTGTTTCAGCTGATAGTCAGTTGTCACTTGAGTAATTCACCATTCTGCTTTTGGACAGTTCAACGACATGATCAACGTGCCGTTCTCGTCGAAGCCGTTCGTCGCGGTGCTGGTGGCGTTCTTCCTGGACAACACCATCCATCGGCACGACGGAGCGGTGCGCAGGGACAGGGGCTACCACTGGTGGGACAAGTTCCGAAGCTTCAAGACGGACAGCAGGAGCGAGGAGTTCTACTCCCTGCCATTCAACCTCAACAAGTTCTTCCCGTCAGTGTGATCCGAGCTGTGTGATCCGAGCTGCGTCCAAAGCCGTACCTTGTAGCGGCTGCGATTCATCTTGGCTCGGACCGAAGAAGATGTAACCAGACATTGCGATGGGGGGGTTTGGAAATCTGTATATTCAGGGATGAAGTGGGCTCGTTGCAAGGGGAGTTTTGACACATCTGGTTACAGATTGTGCTTCCAAATGTTCAGTATGATAAGGAGTAGATCAGTGACTGTTGACAGTTGCTTCCGTATTCACAATATGTTCCTGTAATGTAGATTCATGCCGTTCAGGCTTTCCTTGTGGAGAGGAATGCTCATTTCTGGTGTATTCTGCGGTAATCAGTAGTCGGTGTTTACAGTTTTGCAGAAGCACATTTTCTTGTTTGTTTGAAATCAGCAGCGTTTTCGTGCTAAGCACCAAAACTCGAGGTAAGTGGATTGGTAATGCAGACGGGACTGTTGACTTGTTGGGCTGGCCGTGCTGGAGCCTCGTCATCAGACGTGGCCCATTCCGACAACACCCCATTACGACCTGTCGCGTGGATCTTCACCTAATAAATTTTCAATTTTAAACAAACTTAAACATCAAGACAAAATATGGGCTATTTAACAAGAAGTTCGAACCTGCAGGAAACTGTTAGGATTCAAAATCGAGTTGACTTTGCAAGGGAAAATCTTAGACTTAAAATAAATATTTGAAGTCTAAACATTGGATGTCCCTATCTCAATGTTGCCAAGGATACACAGGGTAACCTCCAAGAGCAATCACCTAATAGTCCACAAAATATACAAGAACTGGCCCACTCAAATGATGGATAGCTAGTTCAAAATTTTGAAAAATCAGTTTAACATTTTTCCAAAACCTACTTCAAGAATATATAAAAAATGTTGAACTACTACATCTGAAATAGAACAAGTATGTCAATAATATAGAACATGATGCTTTAAACAAATTAATAACCAAGTTACGGCACAAGAGAGAAAAAAAATCACGTTTTACAATCCATCTTAGGGGGTGTTTGTTTTTTTAGTCAAGATTTAGCCATTTGGAATATTGTCATTTAAGAGTAGTAATTAAAGTCTAATTACAGAAACATGTGCTAATTCGCGAGACGAATATAATGAGGGTAATTAAGCCGTAATTAGAAGATGGTTATAGCTTAATTAGGCTCGTTAGATTCGTCTCGTAAATTAGCACCCATCCGTAAAAAAGTTTTGTAATTAAACTTTATTTAATACTGTAAAATAATAAGATTCTCTTTGACATGACAGGGCTAAAATTTTAGCTTTGCGAAACGAACACCCCCGCTACCCGTAAAATTGTGCATGGTTCTTAAAGCACTCAGCACGTTGACTCTTGCTGGACGCTCTCTACCTACTCTAGTTTCTCATTCATGACTAAATTATTGTTGTCGTTAACTAATTTGGCCGTGTATAAGTTTACACTTACATAAATTCTCATTATCTAATACTTATCTAATTAAAACCACGTTATAAGTTTGCATTTCCTAAAAAGTATTTGTATAAGTATATATTGTCTCCATCTCTTGTATAATTATATAATTGAAAGCAGATGTATAATTATATATCTCAAAGCCTCAAAGCGGTACTTAGTCAAAGGTGACGACGAAGGGTGTCCTGTGGTACTTGGTCATTAATTTGTTTTTCTGTGGCATGAAACAGACATGTATATAACTGTAATACTCCGTGTAGCCTATAATAATCCTGATATCATCTACTAGTACGACTTTGGCCGTAAGTGCGGCCAAGCTAGCTAGCCATTCGTCGTCGTCGTCTTCTTCTTCTTCTGGACAAATTGTAAACATGATCGTACATTTTGGCTAATTTAATTCGCTGGAGAGATAAGCCCTTCTGACTTCTCGACCATATGGTCTTTTTCGGAACGTGAAGTTCTAGGATGATTTATCTGTCCGCACTCCTTTGCGTCTCGACTGTTCGCAGGTCTAAATTGTAGCTGGCTGCAGCAACCTGTTTATAATTATTTTTTAAACAGAGTTACATTATTTATAATTATTTTTTAAGCAGCCGCAGCGCAACTAATTTTTTAGCTAACTAATTTTAGAAGGCATGTGTTTGGATCCCTGACTAATATCTCTGGCTATTATATTTTTCTTGCTTTTTTTATGTGTTACTTGCCTTTTTTATGAGTTTAGTCGATTTTAGTAGCTTTGAGGTGACTAGGGGCTAAAAGTTTAGAAGGGAGTGGGCTAAAAGTTTAGAAGATTTTAGAAGGTCATGTTTGGATAAAAAACAACTAAAATTAACCAACTAAAAATTTAGAAGGTAGATCCAATCTGGGCCTACTGCAACTCCGCGTCACCACTTGCGCAAGCAACAAGTTTCCTTGTCTCGTGTCATCTTTCCCTCTCCCCGCTCCTGTTGCTCCGTACGTACTCGCTCAGTTGTCTCGTGCTGATCGTTTTTTTCTTTTTCGAATGAACGTTCATGTAGAATCTTTGTTTGTGTACAATTAACTCGTATACTAATTCATCATTTCTTGATCGCTCTGTATCGTCGGTGCCTGCAACAATACACAGGAACAAGAGAGAAACAAAAAAAGAAGGGAAGGCCACACGGTGCCACCGTGGCAGGCGCCACCATCGATCGGCATTATATATGCCAGCCCGGTGCTCACACAGCAGCACTCAATTTTCCATACAGTCTCCCCAACTCTGATTACGCACATCTAAAAAGAAAACTCTGATTATCTAAGTCCAGGAGAGAGGAGCTGGAGCTTGGCGATGGCGGAGAGGCTGTTCGCGACGGAGAAGCTCGGCGGCCGGGCGGTGTACAGGCTCCACGCCGCCACGGTGTTCACCGGGATCTGCCTGGTGCTGTGCTACAGGGCGGCGCACGTGCCGGCGGCCGGCGGCGGCGGCGGCAGGGCGGCGTGGCTGGGCATGCTGGCGGAGGAGCTGTGGTTCGGCTTCTACTGGGTCGTCACGCAGTCCGTGCGGTGGAGCCCCGTCCGCCGCCGCACCTTCAGGGACAGGCTCGCTGCGAGGTTCGAAATTGCATTTTCATGTACTTATATGTTCTACACATCATGGAACATTTCGAGTTTTCGATGTAGAACTGCTAGTATAAGAAGTAAAAAAGAAGTGGATTTCTCTACTAGCTTGCTGTCTTCTGAAACACCGGCGAGGTGATCCTCCTGCGTGGCAATTTACATCGTTCGAAACTATTTTATTATCCCTGTATATGATTACATGGGAACAGCTCAACCCAATTATTCTGTCTTTCGTTCACATGCCACGTTTCAGCGAAGTAAATGTGCTACACCGAACCTGACCAAAGATACTGTATCGATCGTCGTCTGAAGCAGATACGGAGACCGGCTACCCTGCGTGGACATCTTCGTGTGCACTGCAGACGCACAGTCCGAGCCACCGAGCCTTGTCGCCGCCACGGTGCTGTCGGTCATGGCGTACAACTACCCGCCTGAGAAACTAAGCGTGTACCTTTCCGACGACGGATGCTCGCTCTTCACTTTCTACGCTCTATGGGAGGCCTCAGTGTTTGCAAAACATTGGCTTCCGTTCTGCAAGATACATAACGTTGAGCCGAGGTCGCCCGCCGCTTATTTCTCAGAGTCGGAGAAGCCTCATGATCCGCGCGTGCTGCAAGAGTGGTTGTTGATCAAGGTACGTGTAATTTTCAGAGCGTTGTTAATTAGAATGTGTAGATTAATAGTAACTGTTAGTTTGAGGAGGTGGCAAAGCAGACCTCATATATATTCGCCATGGCACTGATGATCCATGATGACCTTTGGGCAGGGCATGTATGCAAAAATGACAGAGCGGATCAATTCCGCTGTCATGTCCGGCGAAATTCCTGAAGAAATCAAAGCAAATCATCAGGGGTTTTCGGAATGGGATGCAGGGATCACATCAAAAGATCACCAGCCAATCGTTCAGGTAGATAGATTGATGTCCTGTCCTTGGCGTTGGAGCAAGCAGGTTTCTAATAATTCTGTAGTGAGGATTGAACCTCATACTAGTGAAGTTCTAATAATTCTGATGCTTCTTTGCTAGGTTTTGATAAATGGAAAAGACAGAGCACCAGCTGTTGACAGTGAAGGAAGTGTACTACCAACGCTGGTGTACATGGCACGTGAGAAGAGGCCCCAGAACCACCATAAATTCAAAGCTGGTGCCATGAACGCTCTGGTTCACTGACTAATCTCACCTCATTTAATTACGTCCACATCATTTGCAAATAACTAATCCAGTCTTCCTCCTCCTCCTCCTCCTCCCTTTCTTTTTTTGTAAAATCCATACTTGAGATTAGTATAGATGGATTTTTCTTGTAATCAGTGCTAGGCAGTTTGTTGAAACAAAATCGTACTTTAGACTCATAAAATTTCTACGAATGATAAGAGTAGCCAACAGGTCATGGCATGCCATATTTCCATTAAGAAATTCATTCGTAATATGGAGTTGACATTTATATGCCATGGATTTTGCGTGCCTAGCTTCCTGCCTACACGTGCATCCTTTCCACAGCGTTTCTTTTCTTTTTTTTTAAAAAAAAACGAACTTTATCTGCAGCGTTCAGGATGTGGGAGTGGGATATATCATCTAAATTTTTAATTGTAGAGGGTATCTCATTGACGCATAAATTTCAAAGTGCTATATGAAAGGTGTAGAAAGGTTGGATATGCAGCTTGGGGCCATTTTACATCATTAATCAGCAATGTATCATATAATTTCCCCAGGCATTGGAATGTTCCAGAAATTGTCAAAATTTCCACTCCTTCAGCTTTTTATATAAACAAACTTCCATTAGTATCATGCCAACTCAATACAAACTGTAAAATGGCTTAAACCACAATGGATATTTCTGAAGTGCTAACTTTCAATGCGATGCAGATAAGAGTATCATCTGTGATAAGCAACAGCCCTATCATCATGAATGTGGATTGCGATATGTATTCCAACAATAGTGAATCGATCAGAGATGCTTTGTGCTTCTTCCTTGATGAAGAGATGGGTCACAAAATCGGATTTGTGCAATACCCTCAGAACTTCAACAACATGACCAAGAATAACATATATGGCAATTCCCTCAATGTCATCAATCAGGTCAGAAATGTCAGCTGTAAGTTCAAATGCGATTTGAACAGAGCAGAGCGTGGAATATAATTTCCATGATACTAACATGACGTATTAATCGTAAAGGTGGAGATGGGTGGTCTTGACAGTGTAGGTGGCCGGCCGTATATTGGTACTGGATGTTTTCATAGAAGGGAGACCTTATGCGGCAAGAGATTCTCCAAAGACTACAAGGAAGACTGGGATCGAGGGACTAAAGAGAAAACAGAACCGTGCGTAGATCAGATTGAAGAGGAAGCAAAGTCACTGGCGACCTGCACTTATGAACATAACACTGAGTGGGGGAGTGAGATTGGTTTGATGTATGATTGCCCGGTGGAAGATATCATCACTGGACTGGCAATACATTGTAGAGGATGGGAGTCAGTCAACATGAATCCCTCAAGAGCAGCATTCATCGGTGTATGTCCAACAACACTTACTCAGACAATATTGCAACACAAAAGATTCAGTGAGGGTAACTTTTCAATTTTTCTTTCAAAGTATTGCCCCTTCTTCTTTGGGCATGGGAAAATCAGGTTTCAACATCAGATGGGCTACTCAATCTATGGTTTGTGGGCACCCAACTCATTGCCTACATTGTATTATGTTACCATCCCTTCCTTAGGCCTTCTCAAGGGCACCCCTCTATTCCCTGAGGTATGTTCCATTGTAAGTACTTTAGTTTCATGTCATTTTGTGTTTGAAACTGATGTCATGTTCTTATGTCATTTAGATGATGAGTCCATGGATCATACCTTTCATATACGTCTCACTTGTGAAGAATTTGTACAGCCTTTATGAGGCATTATTATCCGGGGACACATTCAGAGGATGGTGGAATGGACAAAGGATGTGGCTCGTAAAAAGAATAACTTCATACCTTTATGGCTTCATTGACACCATCAAAAAGGTGTTAGGAATGTCAGAAATGGGGTTTGTAATTACACCAAAGGTAAGTGATGAAGATCAATCAAAAAGGTATGTGCAAGAAATCATGGAATTCGGAGCATTTTCAACAGAATTTGTGATAATTGGAACCATCGCATTACTCAACCTTGTGTGCCTAGTGGGAGGGCTAAGTCAAATCATGATAGACGACGAGAAATCGCTACTGAATGTACTTTTCCTCCAAGTATTTCTATGTGGGTTGCTGGTGATCATCAATATCCCTATCTATGAAGCAATGTTTCTCAGGAAGGACAGGGGTAGCATGCCATTCTCGGTCACACTAGCTTCTTTGGGCTTTGTGATGTTGGCACTCTTGGTACCGGTTTTTTGAGATCCTAAAAGAGGCAGAGATGAGTTTCGGACAGCTCTCTCAAATAAAATTAATTCATCTGATAGATGACACATATACCTTTGCATATATTGTCAAAGAATATGTGCCTTTGATATGTCTTGTACTATATACTACACAAAAGAAAAAACATGATCTAAAACAGAGACGATTGTATTATAGCAATTCTTTAAACACCATTTGATCCATGTAAAACTAAAAGGGTAGAGTAAATCACGACCTACTTTAAATTCTTTTGGAGTCTTGTTTACGTTCAATTTTCAAAGTGCTACTTAAGGTGTATCTCAATGTAATCTTTGTACCAAATTCCAAAGTGTAAAGTATTCTACATTGAGATAAAAATTGTTAATAATATCCACTTCTGCTGCTATCATGTTCTATAGACAAAGACCACAATTTCTTAGTGTTCTAGAGGAAAAACATTGAGTTACGGACTTACGGTGTCTTAGAGACAAATTCCCCAAGATAAAAAATAGCAGATACATACAGGATGAAGAAACTAACCTGTTCTGCATAAGCAGGATTTGGTTGGTGCCTGTGTGCGCCGCCAAACATCGGTTCGCCAATGTTTTCATGGACAAACTCGCTGCCGTTGCTTCCCCCGCGATTTGGCGTGCAAGAGAAAGCGCAAATCGGTCTCTGTGGGACGTCGATTAACGCCAAATGGAGGACTGTGTTTGATAGGATTCGGGCTGATGAGTGACGGCTTGAATCCAAGCATGCCAAAACAACATCTAGCTAGGAGCCTAGGACGCGATCCAAAATCAAACAGAGGCACCGTCAGAACGAAAAGAAAGAAAAGAAAAAGAGAAAATTTGAAAGGGGAATACAATCTCACGTGGGTTCAGATAAACAAGCCGCGCCGTCAGAGTTAACCAGTGTCCATTGAGTCAAACAGAACGTAATACGCAGCAGATTCGTTGCCCCGTCCATGACCTCCCCTGAGAAAACACAATAAGAAAGAGGAGCAAGAAATTAACAGACCAATGCTCGAGCCATTCCAACGCTCCTACGGTAATAGGGAACTAACCAAGTATTGCATCACTCGGGGGAATCGGGCGGCGTAGCAAACGCGCAGGAGCTCTTGCGGGCGGCGGTTCAGGGGGCGTCCTATATCCACCGCGCCCTACGTGAAGCGCTCACATAGCACGGCCCACCGCGGCCTAGAACAGTTGTTCCGGCGGTTGGAACAGTTGTTCCGGTGGTCAGACCGGTTGTTTCGGCGGCGCGGCGCGAGGAGACGGCGGCGCGGGGTGAGGAAGGAGAAAGAAAGAGTTTGAACTGTCGGATTTAGGCTTAGCACAAATCTTAAAAAGCGCTACTCGTGGGCTACGGGTAGAGCGCGTTATTT
>LAPY01000342.1:110404-123295 GCA_000970635.1 Eragrostis tef | reverse complement strand
CATCGCTGTCTTCCCGAGCTCCGGCCGCCGCCGACGTGAGCCGTTTCGCGGCGTTGACTCGACACCGCCCTCGCCCGTGACGTGCCGCCCCTTCTCCGACTACTCGCGAACCGCTCTGATGACCCGACGCCCTTCCGCGACGCCGCTGAACACCCACCGCCGCGTCCCAGTGAGGATCCACCCCCTCCCCCGTCCCTCCTTCCAAAACCGCGGCCGGAGCTCGATATGGCCGAGCTTCGGCGATGCGTTGTCGTCACGCAGCCGCTGTCAGCAGCGCAGTCCACCGTGGACCCGCGACCCCGCCCAGTGCACAGCAATTGTGAAATAGACTTAGTCCACGAGTTGTATATTTAATATTAAATCATTTCGGTATTATGGCATCAGCGTTGCACAGTAAAATTATTTCTGTAATTAGTCAGCTTTCGAAGGCATTTTTGATCCCAGTGCATTGTGATTAAAATTGGTGAATCAAATCATATTTCATCTTGCTTGTCGAATTAATTGCAAAACACAGCTTGGTTTAAATGGACTTAGAAATAGATTTATAATTTGAGACAAAAATGCCTTCAAAAGCTAGATTTATAGTTTCGGTCACTCACGTCCGTGTCTGCCCACGCGCCCGTTCCCGCTTCCCTCAACCGCTGCAAATCCCCCAACCGTCGCCTTCCCTCCTATTCTACCACTACAAGAGAACTGCCCCCTCGGCCGGCCAAAGGACAACGCAGACACAGAAGACCACCCTCACCGTCTCTCGACAGCACCCAGAGAAACTCGCAAGCCACCACCATTTGACGGTGTCTTCTTCATTCCCCAATCCTAATCCAAGTGTTTCTTTCAATGCAATCGTTGTTCTTCTCTTGATTGTTTCGCACATCTCGATTGTCTATCTATCTCTCAGGTTGTTGTTGGATCCATGGCATTGCGCCGCGTGAAGCCGCTGCGTTTTCTCCTCCCATTCCCTGTTGTCCTCCTCTTGCATGGGACCCCTACGAGATATTCCCTTCGTTTCAAAATATATGCAGTTTTGACTATGTTTCTGGGGAGTCTAGATTCATAGAATGTTCTATAAATTTGGACATATGCTTTTCCAGATCCAAAAATGTTTGATGGATCTGGTAAAAAGCCAGAACTGCATATACTTTGAAATGGAGGGAGTCATTAACAATCAACCACATGGACGCCATGATTGTTTTTTTATTTGGTACGTTTGGTTGAGAATTAATGGAAGTTTGTTTTCTTATGTGGAATGCAATAGTGAATCTTTTAGAGATAAATTGCCTTTTTGATCCTTCTTAAAAATAAACATTCACCGATCCACGTGCCTTCGGAGATACCATGCACTACTTCATCCCATGCACTATAATGTCATGTGCTTTCTTCAATCAAAATCTTTTCTCTCTCCGCATCATTTTGATTTTTAATCTTTTATATACCTTTCCATCCTTGGTTACCAACAACTATCCTTTGTTTCGTGTATAAATTTGCAAAAATATGAAATAAATTTTCATGATGTTTTGAATGAAATTGATACTCGCAAAAGAGTACATATCTTTACGGGGACAATTGTGCTTTTAGCCTCACTCTGAACTCTAGCTGTGATTTTATCTCCATTTTTTTAACTTTGTGATTTTACCTATGGTTTTTCAACCTAAAGCTAGAGTTTACCCTCAGTAGAAATAAAATCACAATAGTTAGGGTTCAGAGTGAGGGTAAAAACAAAATTCTCTCTTTTCTTTTAATTGTCTGTCTCTTTCAATCAATTTGTTCCAATCATTAGTAAAAAAATCTGTCGTTATTCAATACATATTGAAATGTTACCATAGATATATAAAGTTACATATATTTAGCCTAGCACTTTACTTACTATAACATCCTAATTTTCACATTTTGCAATAGATTAAATTTTCCTTTTTTTAATTAGGGTGTTATCATTTTCCTAAGTCAAAGAATTATTTTCTAAATAAAATAAATTAATTTAGGCTGTAAAAATAATTGATTGTTGCATTCATGTTGGGGTAGTTTGCAGTAGAGATTTTATTGTGTGAAAAATGTATCTAGACTTTGAGTAATAATTGTTTTCATCATTTGTTTGCAATTTAGAAAGAGAAACAAAATAGTAGAAGGAAGGAAAACCGTAGTATGCTCATGGACCGATTTCCCCTAGGCCCAACTTCTTCTTTTTTTTCTTTTTCCTTTCCTTTCCTTTTCTTTCTTTCCTGTCTCGAGCTGGCTCTCCTTTTCTTTCCCGCGGCCCAGCTCCTTCTTAGCAGCCCGTTGCAGCCCTCCTTGACGTCCGAGTCGATTTCCGCCTCGGTCTCCGTGTATAAAAGGCTGTGGACACGCCCCGACTCCCCTTTTGCCCTACCACCGCGCCGCCGCCATCTTCCCGAGCTCCGGTGGCCGCCGCCGCCGCGAGCTGCTCTAGACGACGCCGACTCGACACCACCCTCGCCCGTGAAGACGCGCCCCTTCTCCGACTGCTTGCGAACCTCTCCGATGACCCGACACCCTTCTGCAACGCCGAACCCCCGCCGCCTCTCCCCTCCATCGAACCGACGCGATCCCACGGTAAGAATCCCTCTCTCTCTCTCTCTCTCTCTCTCTCTCTCTGTGTGTGTAAGGGTGTGTGTCCAAAACCGTGGCCGGAAGCTCGATTTGGCAGCTTGCCGTCAGCAACGTGGTCCACCGTGGACCGGCGTTCCCGTCCGGTGCACAGCCATTATGGACCTAGTCCACGAGTTTTATATTTAATATTAGATCATTTCAGTATTATGACATCAGCATTGCGCAGTATAATTATTTTTGTAATTAGTCCGAAGGTATTCTTGTTTGTGGTATTAATGTATTGTGATTAAAATTGTTGAATCAAATAAATCATATTTTATCTTGCTCGTTGAATTAATTGCAAAACACAGGTTGGTTTAAATGGATTCAGAAACAGATTCATAATTTGAGACAAAAATGCCTTCGAGAGCTAGTATAGATTTATAATTTCCGTCGCCCACGTCCGTGTCTGCCCACGCCCACGCATCCGTTCCCGCTTCCCTCAACCGCTGCAAATCCCCCAACCGTCGCCTTCCCTCGTATTCTACCACTACAAGAGAACTGCCCCCTTCGGCCAAACGGCAACGCAGACACAGAAGACCGCCCTCACCATCTCTCGACACCCCCAAGAAAAATCCAAAAGCCGCCACCAGTTGACGGTGTCTTCTTCATTCTCCAATCCTTAATATATCCAAGTGTTTCTTTCAATTAATGCAATCGTTATTCTTCTCTTGATTGTTTCGCACATCTCGATTCTCTATCTCTCAGGTTGTTGTTGGATCCATGGCATTGCGCCGCGTGAAGCCGCTGCGCGGCGCGCGCGGTTACCCGCGGTGGAAGGAGTCGATGCTTCTCGCCCTAAACAACGACGGCGTCGCGCACGTGCTCACCGAGGACCCCATCGGAGACGGCGGCGCTCGGGCAACGGCGGCGGCGGCGGTGAGGCAGTGGGCTCGCGACGACGCGGTGTGCCGCGGCCTCATCCTGCGCGCGCTCTCCCGCCGGCTGTTCCCTGGCGCGCACCTACGACGTGACGGCGTCCGCCGTCGCGTGGCGGCGGTTCCTCGACCTGGAGATCGACGAGGGCGAGCCCCTCCCCGAGCAGATCGCGCACGCCGAGGCCCTGGGCGTCGCCGGGCACGGCACCCTCGCCGACGGCGTCGTGGCCGACATGCTGTTGCAGAAGCTCCCACAAGACGTGTACGAGGAGTTGTGGGAACCATTCGACGACATAGTCGTGACCATGGAGGCGATCTGGGGCGTTGTAAGGTTGAAGGAGGAGGCTCGCCAGAGGATGGAGGCTGGAGTCGTGGCCATGCCCGACATGCAAGAGTAGTAGGGGGGGCATCATGAGGTGGCCGGAACTGAAGAAGCCCGGGATTCATGTCCAAGATTTATCACCCTGTTGCTCTGAATCTCGGCGTCATGTTTTATTGTTTAGTACTGGTTTTAGTTATTTAGACGCTAATGAAGTGGATCAGGTATCCTAATACTTAACTTGATCATCAGCGCAGTCATAGTAGTTGTGAAGTGGTTTTCCATGGAAACAGTTATGGTAACTTGTCAGTGTTTGTTCTAGTCTTTGTGGTTCACTGTTCTGTAAGTCATGTACGTTTGGATTTATTGATCACAAGACAAGGTGTTGTTTCGACTGTCTGACAGTCTGAAGGTCTGTCACTCGTTTTTTAGTTAGCAAGTAACGTAGTCACTAGGAATGCAAGGATACATGAGATAGCACTAGTCCAGACTTGTCTCATAGCTGTTAGGCGAAGATATGGAAATTCCATATACGAACTATTATGAGTTCGCACAGTGCTCGTCATAGCCTATTTGTCCTATGCTAAGTTTCTTTATGTGCACTGAAGTAATTTACGTAGCCAAAATGTTCATGAATTATATAGCCAAGTTTGAGCAGATAATGCATTAGCGATTAACTGAATTATCAAGTACTGTTGCCCATGGAAATTATCATGCCCTTTTAGTTCAATGTGCCTGTTTCTAAAAGCCAACTTTTCCTCAATTATGATGGCCCGGGGCAACGCCCGGGTTCCTGCTAGAAAAGAAAGATTGGACTGCCTCCCATCTGTAAATGATCGATGATCCGAAGTGATCAATGCGAGGTGAAACTCCAAGATTGAATAGGAAGCGTGTTTGCTCGCCGGTGCATCAAGATTTTGGGGAGTAAGTGCAATCATGTATGTGTCATGTGGAAATGAAGCGCCCAAACTAGCACTGATAATTTCACATAACCTTGTATAGTTAGCCATCTTTCCTCTCCATCACCTCCGTTGGTCGCACGCTCTTGCGACCTCTCATCACCTGGATCGATCCTTGTTCATCTTTACGACAAGCATGTGGTTGTCCGGACCAAATAGGATAACTCACTCTTCTCGCAATGCAACGCCACCCAATACCCACCTCTCCTGTCGGACCTCACATTGTTGGGATAGCAGGCTAGGTCCGCGAGTGGTTTACACTTTCCAGCATTGGGAATGGGACCCTTTTGACCCAATACCTCATCAGCTTGCACCGTCCAGTGAGCGCGACCACACAAGGTGCGTTCGGTCCGAGCTTATGGTGAGGCTACTAGGCTACATAATGCCTGACTGCAGCACGGTCACACTGTTCGTTTGCTGGTCGTACTTCATGAGCCGCGCTGTCCGAGTCCCCGGTGGCCGTCACTCGGCCCTCTCATGCTGCAATCGTCGATACATAGTGCTGCTATCAATAAAGAACACCTCGCCGGTCACCTGATCAATGTCTTGGTGAAGCGAAGTGGCACTCCATCAGCCTTGGTAACCAGGACCTTGGCCTGACGACCACCACCTGGCCCGAAAGGCATCAGTCCTTTGTATGCTTCGGCGATGTACAGGTTGCCGGACTTGTAGTGGAACCGGAGGCCGAGCGGCCGGCCGCACTTGCTCTCGGTCCGCTCCGCCTGGACGCGGTGCAGGCTTTGGGGTTGCAAGGGGCCACCCAAATCATCTTGATTTGGTTCTGCTTCCCCTACTTTTGTAAGAGTATTGCAGTGTACTCCCTCCTTTCGAAATATGAGCATTTGTATACTTTCATATCTCACATTTAACGACTCGTCGTATTCAAAAATATTAATGAAAATATTATTTATTTTGGTATGGCTTGTTTTATCACTAGATACTCTTTAAGTGACTTATTTAGTTTCATATTTTTATAAATATTTTGAATAAGACGAATTGTCAAACTTGATTTTAGAGAGTCAACTGATGCTAATATTTCTGAACAAATAGAGTACGTACATATTTTAAACCGTAAAGAGCACACTGATCTGAGATGCACTCAATCTTCCAAAAAGTACTACATAAAACAACATTTTGTGTGTCGCAATTTGAGAATTATGGTGCCAGCAGCAGCCATACAGAGCACAGAAGAATGCTATAGATATTTATTTTTAGGGTGTTAAATGGTCCAACCACCAGATATTTCAGTTAATCATCTACAATTATAGTACCATGTCCAGCATGTCTTCTAGGGAAGCAGTTTCCCTGCCATACTGCACCTCACTGTCGAGACATTGACACACAAACCCCGGGGCCATGATCGGGTAGTCTGGCAGGGGATCCTGATGCGTCTTCAACACATGACCAAAGAAATCTGCAGGTTGCTCCACTTTTACCTAACATCAGAGCATGTCAACTACACAGATATCACGACTGCATTCCTACAGACTACAATATAATTGTTTTCCCCTCCAAAATCCAAAATAAAACCATGTTACAAGTCTAGTAGAGGCGCTTTCGGCAATCAGGAGCACCACAAAAGCAAGGCAGCTTCACAATATTTCCATCAGGCCCAACGCAACTGTCCAAGCGATAACCATAGTCGTACGATAGCTCCTGAAAATCACAAGGCGGTCATATTTTTTATTCTATTTTTGGGGGAATAGATTTAAAGTTTTGTCGACGAAATACCAAACCATCTCACCTGAAGAGGAAGTATAGTGTCAGCAGCGAAAAGTGTTACTTTTGCCAGCTTAACATCATTGTGTGATCTCAAGACGCACTGGACAAAAAGATTAGGCTGGCAGCTGTGGTTTATGAACCTTGCAAAATTGCCAATAGAACTAGCATCTATGCAATACTCTGGTGCAGGTGGTGCCTCTGAATCATTTTCTGGATGAAGATTGGGAAGGTGCATTTCGGAGCCAGCCCTTTTCTGTAAGCTAGTGTATAATATACTAGTTAAGGATTGGTGCCTTAAAAGCATCTGATGACATTTCAACAGCACTAAACATAATACAGGTACCGTAGAGGCGTAAATGACATGGAAGGCTGGAAATATTTTGTTATGAGAGGAACGAGAAAATTATTACCTCCCTTCCATCCAATCCTTTCATGGTTTGGAGGCAGTCAATGTCGAATACGTAGTTGTTCTGCAGGCCATCCAAATCTTCAGTCCTCCTCAACACCCCAACATATTCACAGATAGGAGCCCCAGGGAGGATAGTGTCCCAAGTCCTGACACCCCAACCTTTCGAAGCGGTCTTAAATACCTGCATAAGTCAGCTAATTCAGAAGAATATAGATAGATTGAAATACTAATTAGCGATGGCACTCCAAATAAAAGATCATATTGTATCCTCATTTATGATTTTTTTTCCAAAGGAGTTTGGACAGCTGACCATACTAAGAACTGAAAATGTACGGTTTGCATTTTTGTACTTCCAGTAACTCCGCTAAAAAAAATAAAGGGAGAACACAAATGACAATATAAGAAAAACCTTGAGTCTCTAGAAATTGTGCAAAAGCATAAACTTTGGCAACAAATACCATACTATTTAAGAACTTTTCACTTTTAAATCATGTTGTTAGAGTTATATTAAAGAAAATATCAACAGTATTTTATATTCTTTGCAACCATATAACTAAGATAATAAGTGGTCAAGTGTAAACATTCTCAACTTTGATAGTTCATAGCAAAATAATACTGAGTTTGACAATATGAATATGATGTGCTAGATTCAGCACCAAACCATCTATCATAATATGTAATTTTTTCTATTTGAGATTATTTACTTACACACATATTATTGGTCAAAGTTGGAAAGGTTTTACTCTGACCAAACCTAGAAATGCTTACACTTCTGAACGGAGGAAGTAGAAGATAACAGAGGCTGAAGGGAGTACTAAGAAAATAACCTCCAGGCGATACTGCAGGCCCTGTTGAGATGTTCTGTTTACACAGTCATGATCACAGCCACAGTTAGCCCCACATTCAAATACAATTGCTTTAGGCTCCACCAACCTGAAGAGTGACCAAGACTTTAAATCTTTCGGCTGAAAAAAGGTTATTCAAAAACATGTTTGCTTCCTATGTGATTCAAGATAGTTGCTCCCCCAGAAACATGAAATTACGTAGATAAGTCATGATTTCCATCATTATGGTAAATAATAATTCGAAATCACATGAAAAATGTTAAAGAATCTGAAGCTTGCACTTTACCTGCCAACGTCCTTAAATGATACATAAGGTAGATCAGAGCCATTGCGCCGAGCACATGAGCAATTTTTATTGCTAGCACAATCTCCTTCACAATCGCAGCCTATAATATTTGGTGGAATCTTGATGCCCTTTGAAATTTTTAGAGACTTGGTGTACGTGAAGCCTACAGAGTTCCCAAAGGGCACACAAAGCACTTAGCCTCATTTTGAAGTGAAAAAGGAACTGGTACCAAAAAGCAAAACTGTCAGAAGACCTTATACATTGTCCAAGCGAAACATTTGGCAGTCTAATCTTAATCTACAATCGAGGTCTTATCGTGTATCAACATTTTGCCAGACTATAACTTTAAAAATAAACACCATGCAGAAGCACAACCCAAATGCTAATCCTACATCAAGGCAATTTATCTACTATAAGGACCGATGCAAATATCAATGGAACAAAGTACAAAATAGTCGGATGATCAATAGGAACATACCAGATGGAGGAAATGGTGGATCATCAACCAAGTTAGTAGCAGGAATTGGGATATTTTCTTGCCCCCCAGAGATGTCATCACAAACCAAACTATCAAAGTAACAAGCATTTAATTAGTTTCATTCTAGAATATTTAACCATTATATCCCTAAGAAGACCAACAAGGCAATAATTAATGTATGGATGATGGAATTCCAGTGGTAAAAATACTACCATTGGTTCTGTTAGAGCATGTCTTATGTTATGACGTAAGAGACAAGTCTTTGGAGATAAAAGACTAGGATTTTTATTGTGTAGGGATCCATTTTAATCACTGCTGCCTCCATCCTACCATCTTAATCGACAAACCCTACTCCCCCCATTCCTATATAAGTGACACTATTTGTCCCACAAAGACCATCATTGTCGCTTCCCAATAAAAATCTATATCTTTCTCCTCCACCCCTCCTCTTTTTATGTGCACTCTCTACATTTTTTCATCTCTCCTTAATTCCCATGCTCAACTCTCGCAATGTCACATATTTAGGGAGGCACAAGGGTGTAGTAGATTAATTTGTGCTCCACGTCACTAATACCACTACAATGTATATTTGCCCTCAGGGCTCATATATATCCAACAATTGTATCATCGAGAAGCACTCATGCATGTACGCATCTGTTATGGGCCTTGGGCCATTAGAGGGCGCAGGTTAGGCAGCAGATTAGGCTAGGCAGCAGCTCACGTCTATATTAGATTAGGATCAGTTGGTTTGTTAAGTTAGGATAATTAGGAGATTGGTTAGCATGTTTGTTAGCCAGATGGCTTAGCCTCCAAGGCGCCTCATGTATAAAGGCTGCCTAAGGATGTGTTAGGAGGATTAAGAAGAAGAAACCTAAGAAAGCAGTCAGAGCCTCCGCAAGGAGGGCGACTTGCCGGTTTCCTCTTGCCATTCCCATCTAAATTAGCCAATCCATATCAGCATCCTGCATGACTTTCTTTGGAACTACTCTTGCATAAGTGAAACATCATGAACAGTAAAAGAAACTTTAGGAGTTTGGATTCATATACCCAGGTAACTCAGATATTGTTGTGGGAGCTTCCGCGCGAGTAAATCGCACCTGTTCATAAAGATATGTGATGAGGTAAAATAAAATAACTTTTAACACAAGGAGGCCTGTTAAAACACAAGTGTATACAAGAGCGACTGACATTCATTTAAGACAAGTAGAGAACATTGAATCTGATTCAGAGGAAGGCAACTAGTCAAGTAAAACCAGGTGACCATTTAATATCCAAGAAGAGCATCATCACAACTAGCATGCATGCATATTTCTGAAATAAAAAAACTACCTTCACTAAAAATTCAAGCCCTGTTTGGCAACTTATTTGCAGCATGAACACAGAAAAAACAAAAGTTATGCCTAATATTACAATTCTGCAGCATCTTATAAGCTAAGAACAAGCAGCTCCTCACCAGCATTTTAAATAAGCGACTTCTACAAAACTGTCAAAAAGTAGTTGTGCCAAACAAGACCTGAATATGTGTCTAGCAAACAAGTATATAGTATTTTCGAAAATAACACAAATATAGTTGTGCGATCATTTTTCATTTCTTTTTCATGCAAGTAACATTCAATAAGTATAAAATAAACTAGTGTATAAAGCATAACATGATTGTTAGCAATATAAGCAGTTAAACACAGCCCACACAGTTTGTTAAGGCATACCTCTGAAGTTGTCAATGATGGCTGGCCCTCAAGACGCTTCAATTTATATTTGAAAACCACATGTCCCTGCACTCCAGTCTGCACCCAGTCATCTACAACCTACAGAATATCCATAAAAAAAATCAGATCAAACACAACAGAACCAGATACCAGCAAAGTTATTTAATGTGTTCTCAAAGGACAACTTCTGGATAAGGGATTAGTCATTTGGTACTATAAGCCGCTATACAACTCAGGATATGAGCTTTGATAAGTTACAACAGTATTTAGACTTATTTCATGTTAAGAAGCATAAGTAAATTAGTCTATAACGAGTGCTTCGTTGGATTTCGAACTTAGAGATCACGGGATACTCCAATCTGCGATATTTAGTAAGGCGTTTAGTATAAAGACCTTGTAAAGCCCATCGTAGGTGTAGACTTTTTTAGTATAGCTATTCTTTGACGCATGACCTCGAATAACTCGGATAGGATTACCATTATCCCGGCTATTCTGCAACAGTAAAAAAATGAGGTTACACTAAAACAAAGTGATTATCAAGAAACAGCAATCTCTCATTTAGTATGTACCAAAACCAAATATCTCACTTTGAACTCAAAGAATGTAGTTCACTTTGAACTAAACCAATTATCCTAAACATCATATATTTAACAAGGGAGGTAGTACATGACATTGTAAAGAGCCAAAAGCAAAATCATAACACTGAATTAAGACAAAAATAAGAAAAAGCAACCTTCAGTGCCAAATTTCCACGCTTCAGTTGCTGAGAACCAATTTGGCGATGATTACCAAGTAGATCATTTCCTCCTTGACCAGTGTAAATAATTTCATCAGCTTTGTCTAGATCATCTTCATATATCCCCGACATTACAATACAAGTGGCCAGTGGGAAAGTCAAGTTTTCATACTCCTTCTGCTTGAATTAACTTCACAGTTAGTTACAAAATACCAAAGAAATAAGCATGATGATTCTTTTAGTAGACTGGAAACATCCAGGAAATATTAGTTACAAAACTATGAGTTACAGAACACCAAGGAAATAGTTTCTACTTTGGTTTGTTGGCTGGAAACGACATAGTAGGTCAAGCTACTTACAACATTCACAAAATACAAAGAAATACTACCTCTTCTAGCTACTCCCACCATTTTTAATTATATCACACCATTGACTTTTTGTTGAACTTTGACCAACAATATAGATTGAAATAATTACTTTTTTAATGTGAAATGAATATCATTGGATTCATCATCAAAAGCACTATAAGGTTAACTTATACAGTTAGCTATTTACACAAATATTTATAGGTAAGACGAATAGTCAAAGTAACAAAAAAAGTCAATCGTGTCATATATTATAAAATAGAGAGAGTATGTTTCTCGGTATTCAGATTCATGGCATCTCTAATGTACCTGGACAACACCTTTGTCCAGGTGCATATGAGATACTACGAATCATGTGTATAGCCAGAAATGCTTACATATTGGAATGGAGGGTGTGGCTACTTTAATTCTGCGACAAAGAATTATACGAATGGAACGCTGAAACTGAAATGCTAAAAAATGAATAACTATACGGACATAATCACATTTGATCAAGATGCAGTTCCAGCGTCAAACGAGCAAATAAGTAGGGGATGTTTATGGCATGCTAAGTTTTGCAGCAAGAAGTGGCGGATAATTTTCATGCTCGACCAGCCGTTATAGACAGAAAGAATTCTACGGAAATGCTTGCTTAAGTTACCTTTCCTTTGTATTTCATTCCCATATAGTCAATGCCATTAAGCCAATGGCTGTGTATTCCTAACACGACCATTTCTGCACGGGAATAAAATCGATGCCCAACTTCGATTCCTGTGAACAAACAGAAACTAACATCACACTGCACCTCCATAAAGCGAAATAGAAACTGGGGGAAACTAAGCACCACACTACAAATTATAGACTAACCAGGTAGACTGCCTATCCGCTTCTCTGGATAAAGCACGGCATTGGTCTCTTGCATCTGAATTTGGTCAACAACAATAAACTCAACAAGTATACAGAACAAAAACATGGATACACTCCTGTAAACCAGCACTGAGAAAAATGGCAGACATCAACATACTGTATTACCTTTGTGATTGCCTTCAGGTCAGGCCGCATCGATGGGCGCTTCTCTTTCTCCTCACCTTCAGTGTCCTGCTTAGTGCCCTTCTGCATTTGTAAGAGCAAAGGAGCATAATGATATCCCAACATCCATCAAATCAACATGATAGCACATTACACGAACCTTTGTGCAGGCAACAGACCAAAATGGAGAAAACACTGAAAACTGAAGAAAATTCGCACCTTATTTTTATCACCCTTGATCTGACGTTTTAGCCCTCCCTTAGCCTTAATCTCCTCCAGCGCAGCTTGCGCTCTTTTCTGCTCCGCCTGTATACCAGTACAAGCACCATGTCAGCCGAAAACACACAGTGACACACTAAGTCATACAAATCGGAGAATTGACTCAGACACATATGCAACCTGCACAAAGTGGAGGTAATGGCTGTTGAACGCCCTCAATGTCTCCTTCACTCTCAGCTTCGCGCTCTTCCCACCCTCCAATACATCATCTTCTGCAGCAGCAGCCGCATAGCCGGCGCAAGAAATCGGCACCGCCGCAATCACAGGCATCGGATTCCTCTCCCCTGAATCCGCCGT
>LAPY01000341.1:194452-207163 GCA_000970635.1 Eragrostis tef | reverse complement strand
CCTCGACCGCGTCACTGTCTCCGGCGGCCGCGGCATGGTCGTCGCGTGGTCGCCGCAGCAGCGCGTGCTGGCCCACCCTGCCGTCGGATGCTTCGTGTCGCACTGCGGCTGGAACTCCACCATGGAGGGCGTCCGGAACGGGGTGCCCTTCCTCGCGTGGCCCTACTTCGCGGACCAGTTCGTCAACCGGGACTACATCTGCGACGTCTGGAAGGTCGGGCTCCGGGCCGAGGCCGACGAGGCAGGGGTGATCACCAAGGAGCACATTGCGGGCAGAGTGGAGGAGTTGATGGGTGATGCCGGTATGCGGGACAGGGCGGAGGCGTTGCAGAAGGTGGCGCATGAGAGCATCAAGAAGGGGGGACCCTCGTATGAGAATTTCAACATGTTTGTTGAGGCCATGAAGGCATAACTAACTATAGCGATGGGATGCAAAATGTGGACGGAGCTGAGGTGTGATCGAGCTCGCAAAGTAGCCAGGGACACTAGAATGTGAGCTCACAGTATGTATTAATTTGAATGCAATACTATATTTCGAGTTTTTGGACGTCGATGCATGGGTCTATTTCTAGTGATTTACACTAAACACGTCCGTTCCGTGACTTCCGTCGTCGGAAACAAGAAAGTTCTGCGAAAGAGTCGATAAAGTGGAGGCGTCGTACATCGATTGCAACAAAAGACACAGAACTGCTCGTCGGTGGAGACCAAAGCTCCACAGTCATGTGTGATGCACCACTGATGCGCGTACCAGTAACGCAGCATACCTCGATCAGTCCAATCCATGGAACACTAGAATAAGCAGGTTGGTGAATCTCATAATTCGATCATCATCTGTTCTTGCCTCCAGTCAGCCGTCAGCATCGGCCTTCTCCAATGGAGTAAATGTTTTGCGTCTAATATAAGTTGGAAGGCCAGTCACATGGATATTACATTCAAGATTTCAAAAGGTTAATTTGCTGCCGTCGCAGGTTCATTATGGTTTGACTTTGCCAAAAAAAAAAGATTTAGTTTGTACGAATGAAATACAGTAGTGTATTGCCGTCTTTCCGACGCGGAGACTTTTTTCTGTTGTGAAAAAAACATAGCTCATGAGTACAAGGCAATATCATTCCACATGGAACCCTCATTTTTCCAAAGCATATAAACTTTTTCTGGAACAGAATCTTTAACGTTTCCGATACTCACAAAAGTGCCAAAAAAGTGTAATTTGCAAAAAAGAGATTATCAAAAATGGTAAGCTTCTTGATAGTTACAGCATAAAGTACGACATTATCAAATTACACTTTTTTGGCTATTCAAATTACATGACTTATATGAATTGCAAAGGCAAATCTGTAGCAGTGTGGACTGGGAGACGGTTATCTGAGGGACGGGGGACGGGGAGAGGTGCGCAAGTGCGGTCGTAGTTGTGGCGATGGCGAGCCTCTAAGATGTGCGCGAGCCGTCGCGACGGTGGGCGTCGGATGGCGGAAACTCTTATCCACGCGCGAGCACGCGTTCCGGTCCGCGCATGCTGCCTGCCGCGCGGGGCTGGCGCACGTAGTGGGCCCGGGCAGGAAAAAAGTTTGAGAAAAAGTTTTGTCATACCAAAAGTTACGTAAAAAGTTACAACGAAACTTTCGGAGACAAAAGTTTCCAGAGAAGTTGCACTGAAACTTTCCATACAAAACTTTCTGAGATAAAATTTCCAGAAAAATTGTACCGAAACTTTTCAAAAATGAAAAGTTGATGGGAACAAAACTTTTCAAAAAAGAAAAGTTGGAGGACAGTTGCCCGAATGCGCGCGTTTGGCTCCGTGCGGGCGCGCGCGGATTAGCACATCCCGTCGGATGGGCGGTGGCATCCACGCGGCAAGAATCTAGACCCGGTTCGCACAGCGCGTGTTTATGACTCGAACGCACATAATTTTTTTCTCGTTGTGCGGGATCCGAAGCGCGTGGAAGAAGTAAAAACACCAAGCCTCATAAGGAAAGAAATAATATTAATTTGTAATTAAGGAGGTAGGAATAATATGCGGTTAGCAAAATGGCCGGTGAGAAAAATTTACGGATCGTCATGGCAATAACACTAACGATGATGTTTTGTCCCCTTGCCGTGTCCCCTCTTCCACGGTAAATTAAAGGAGTTTAGTTTTAATCAACGGTTGATATATAGGTGAGTTAGATTTTGACATGTCAAAACTATTTTTCTCTCAACAGATTCTTTATTGGTTTAGATTAGATTAGATAGATAGAGCTTGATCTGTTTGGAGAGGGAGAGGTAGGGTTCGATCGCCGGCGATGGGTGGAGGTGACTGTGACGTCAAGTGGAAGGCGGCGAGCGCGTCGCTGGGGGACGGGGACCTCAAGGGGAAGGCGGCGATCTCGTCGTTGGAGGGTGACAACCTGCCAAGGAACCCGAGCAGCGCGAAGCTCCGCATGCTCCGCTTGCTGGGGATGAAATCAACGGAGAAGGAGGCGCTGCCGAACGGGTCCGGGAAGAAGAAGAAGATGAAGGTGGTCAAGACAAGGGTGACGCAGGCGTTCGTCGACCATATGATTGCGAACCCCTGTACCCCGATCCGTGAGATCCCTGAGGAGAAGCTGGCGAATCGCTCCCCGGAATTCCGCCAGGGCTATGCCGAAAGGAAGGGTTTGGCTGACATGGTCTTGGCCTACCAGCAGGGTCTCATCAAGCAGTACATGGAAAGGGGCTACATTATACGAAGTTATACGACGCTTCAGTGCTGGTTCACATAAAGGATGGTAAGGAATACCAATGTGGTGATGGCGCACGCTCACATAAACGTTTGCCTCGACCAACAACAATAGTTAAGAAAAAATATTTGTCATATGGACATGTGTATGAAATGGAAATCTCTGAGTTCAGCAACACTCACATTCTCCCAGACTTTTGAAACTTTGTGCTGGCAATGAGGCATCCAAAGCAATTCACTAAACATTGTGCGGCAGGAATCAACTGGGGTTCGCTAGCTGAGACTTGGTCAGTTTGTTTGGTGCATCTCACTTGTTGTCTTGTTTTAGTACACGCCTCCATGTGAGTTCTAGGCATATCAAAACTGTCGAGAATTCAACAAGTTAGAAATATTCAGTTAGTCTTTTCTCGATCACATTATTCAGAGAAAAATTAAATTGATTACGATGACCAAAACTTGTATTTTTAACTCGTTCACGTCTAGCACGGACTAGAAACTACAAACGATTCATTTGCAAACATAAAGTCACTATATTGCACTCAGTTGAATTCCACACAAAGAAATCAGCAGGTTAGGTAATTCATATTTCAACTTCAGAGCGTCTAAGAAAGATAAAGCAATATCAATTTCGTTATTTAACATCTATCGCCGTGCTTCTGAGTATTGAAAGAAAGAATGAAACAAAGCAGCAGCCTCCAGAAATTAGCCTTTTCCTAGTGATGACGGCTCGTTATGGTATTCATGTGCTCAAGCGCGGAGAAGCAAGAGGTGTGCGCAAGCAATTGCCAATGTCGGAGATAGCGCCACGAATCTTCAACGCCGAGGGAGCAGAAGGGAATCGCAAGCTCGGCCGGCAGCGTCGCGGCTAGGTTTGGCTTTCGCAGCAGCCACAGTCTGTTTGGGCCTAAGGTGTTAGGAGTTAGGACGCTGCGGATCCGCGGAGTCCAGCCCGTATACGGGAGTGCTGTAGTTGCGCACCGTCCATGGGCAACAGACGGACGCCACGAACCATCAGCGTCCTGCTTATGTTCGGAAATAGCTTAAATTAAAAAATTTCGGATAGAGCTCGATCTGTTTGGAGAGGGAGAGGAAGGGTTCGATCGCAGGCGATGGGTGGAGGTGACTGTGACATCAAGGGGAAGGCGGCGAGCGCGTCTCTGGGGGACAGGGATTTCAAGGGGAAGGCGGCGAGCGCGTCTCTGGGGGACGGGGACCTCAAGGGGAAGGCGGCGAGCGCGTCGTTGGAGGGTGACAACCTGCCAAGGAACCCGAGCAGCGCGAAGCTCCGCATGCTCCGCTTGCTGGGGATGAAATCAACGGAGAAGGAGGCGCTGCCGAACGGGTCCGGGAAGAAGAAGAAGATGAAGGTGGTCAAGACAAGGGTGACGCAGGCGTTCGTCGACCATATGATTGCGAACCCCTGTACCCCGATCCGTGAGATCCCTGAGGAGAAGCTGGCGAATCGCTCCCCGGAATTCCGCCAGGGCTATGCCGAAAGGAAGGGTTTGGCTGACATGGTCTTGGCCTACCAGCAGGGTCTCATCAAGCAGTACATGGAAAGGGGCTACTTCGAGGAAGAGGCTGAGATCACTGACGAGGAGGAGGATTAGGGCACCAAAAGGGGTTAACAATTGGAGTAGCGTGTTCGTGTGTGCAAGATCCAGCTACCCTAAGTTCGAGTAGTATCGTGTCCCTATGTGATTCTCCTACCCTAAGTTTGAGTAGTATTGTGTCCCTGTGTGATCCACCTACTATAATGTAATCATCATCTTGGTGTTATCGTCTCATATTTGCTACTGGTGATTCCTATGTTATTTATTGTCCTGATACTCGTGGTTCTCATGTTGCAATTAAACCAGCTAGTTTGCAGTTGAATCGGAATTGATGGATATGTTTTATGATACTGAATCACCAGATTGAAGTTGTTGCTGATTGGAGCAGCATTAGTCTTAGTCGAGTTTCTTGATCTCGATGGTCTTGCATGAGCTGTTCTGTTTCTGCAGGTTTGGTCTCTTTTCATACTGCTGGTCGAAATTGTAGTATATTGGATTCTGTAATTCTCAGTTCCTGCTAATCAATATGGCCTCACCATTACCACAGCCGGGTGAGTTATCCAAACATATTTTGTGTTCTATTGATTTCATTGATTACGCTTTATGGATCGATCTGATGGAATTTGGATGAACTGATGACCAAGTTTTTAAAATTTATTGTATTGTCTGACCAAGTTTGGTCCTGTTGCTGCATATATTTTGTTGCAAAAACAAATTAATGTTTTCCGTGACTCTGTTCTTCACACTCAGAACCTCATTTGAGCTTTGCTTTTGTTTGCATGATAAACATTAGGAATTTTCAGCCCTTCCCTAGATTTTGGAAAGACAGAATCACAGCCTATCCCTTATATTGAAATTTGCCATTTCAGTTCAGTGCAGGATTTGTGTCTACGTCTGTCTCCGCAGCAAGACAGGAACAGTTGCAATGTTGTCCTGCTCCATCAGGCCGGTAGCTTTTCTACACTTTAGTCCCAAGCAGGCGAGCGCAGGTAGCAACCCACAATTGCATCTTGCACTAGTCTATTTATGGTAATGGGGCCTCATACTTGCATCTTGCATGGATTTGTAGCTTCTACTGATCAGATAACCAGGTTAATGAGGAATATTCTCAGTTATTCATTATCTCTACTGTATATTCCTCCAAAATAAATGAGTAGCTTTTGCATATGGTTCTTTCTTATATTCAGACCATATGCTACTGAGAATAGCTTCCCTATAAGAGATGCTATGGAACACTAAATACCATCTTCTGGTTAATTCCAATTCCTTTTCATTTTCCTCAATTTATGTCTGTTAATTAGGACCATCATTGAATGTTTTGCTCATCTATTAGTAAGAGTTGTCAAGTTGCAGTTATGGGGGTTTTTTTTTTTGCCCCCTTCTATGTTTTCTTCATAGGTTACTTTTTTTTGTATTCTATATCTCCTATGTGACTCGAAAGATTTCTAGGTAGCCAGTTTATAACCTAAGAAAGGGATCTACAAGTTTTGTCCACATGTGACTGGATAATTATTTAGCTTATGGTTATTAGTAAAATGTTCAGTTGAATTGCAAGGAGATTAGGCTGTCTAGCATACCATATTCGATAACTACAGGCTATTTATCAGCTACTCTGTTCTTCACACTCAACCTCATTTGAGCTTTCTTTTGTTTGCGTAATCACATTACGAATTTACAGCCCTTCCATAGATTTGAGCCTCTTTGCTGTGTCTGCTGATCTCCTCCCACCATGCAGCCATCGGGATCCTTGGCCGGTAGCAGCAGCAGATGCCCTGACCTCCCTGCTTCCGGGGAGCTCTCCCGCTTGGCAGCCTCCCTTCTCATGACGTAGAGTACACCTTAAGGGGCTGGGGGTGAAAAAGCCAGCAGCAATGGGGGCATTGAGACAGAGTCAGACCGCAGACACGATGCAGGGCCGCCGGAGCCAGGCGCGGGGCTGCCCAAGTGGCAGTTGCGAGTGCATGCCCAGCTGGAGCAGAGGATGTGATGCAGCGCTATGCAGGGCCACTCCTCCCGCCCGAGAGAGAGGGAGAGAGCAATAGGTAGGAAGAATCTAGCTAGCAAATGGATGAAAAGGGCATGCTTCTTACTGTCTTTTTTCACATTTTAATTATTTAAAGAGAACTAAAAGTCGTGAAACTCATCATGTATGTTGTGCAATGTATCCATTTTATGTATTTGGACAGTACCATGTCATATACTCAACTTATCAAGTTTCAAAAATTGGATCCGTGTTATACTGTTGATGGATCAGGGGAAAACAACCATATCCGCTTAAGTGATGACTCTTCCTCAACTAGGTATCTTGATGCAATTTGCATAAGCAAGTCATCATTTGTGGTGGCTGCATCTGCATCCCATACATGTCAGTTATAAATTTTGCACTTAGCGATCCAGTTATTATGTTTAGCTGATAAAAAAGTTTCCTCCTTCTCATTAGTATTTAAATTCTGAATGTCATTATGGTCAAGCAGCAAGAAGACCAGCAACATGATTTACATTACATTACTTTTTTCCTGGAGTTTCCGTGTACAAATATGGCCATATTTACATTACATTTTACAAAGAAATTTCGGTACTTTTTTCTGAGAAACAGCTTCATTTTTTTGAATGTAAGTTTGAAGACCAGCAACATGAGTATTAAATTCTGGGACTTCAAGATTTCAAAGTGGTTCGTTGCCAGCTTTAGTCGTGCAAATGAAATACATACGTGTGTGGCCGGCTTTCCGTAAAGAAGCCTATTTTCTCTTGTGAAAAAAAAAACATAGCTCATGAGTACAAGGCAATATGTTTCCACATGGCACACTCATTGTTCCAAGCATATATTGACTTGTTCATCAACAGAATCTTTAACGTTTCTGATACTCACAAAAGTGCCTTGGAGAGGGACGAAAGTCCACAGGCCATCTAATTGACACCAATGAGTAAAATTTCTTGCACCTCCACCACATATGCTTCCTATGCTGTACACGAACAATGTTGAAGCTGGCAGCTCCCAGATAACAATGACATCGTCGAACAGGGTGTTTATTTCGAAAAGAACTGGATGCAAATGGACAGCGATTGATAATAGTCTATATTTGTTAAAAATTTGTCTACACGTATTCAAAAGCAATTCGTGTGACTGGATCAAGTGTATATATTTTTTCCCTAGGACAAACACAAGGGAACCATTATCCTTGGAGAATTGTTGTATCCTTTGGAACAGTGTCCTATATCTTTTATTGTCGTAGCCAGGACAAAACAGCAACACTACTGAACATTACGAGAAATATTAAATGTTTACATAAAAGTCCAATAAATGTAATTGAAATATTAAGAGGATTACTTGTTGAGTATATTTGAACAGGATATTAATTTCTTTCGGCAAGTCCGCGATAAAGAAACTCTTAAGACCGTTCGTCAGACATTATTCTCTAAAAATATAGATTTAGAGACTCATCTGCATATATACATGTGTGGAGCAATTGTTGCCTCCCAAGTAACAGCAACAATTCAACAGTAGCTCGCAAGGCCTTCACTTCTCGATGGCCACCTCGCCTCATGCTCTGTTCGTCCCATATCCAGCGCAGGGACATGTCCTTCCACTCCTCGAGCTTGCACACCGCTTTGCCGACCACGGCTTCGCTGTCACCTTCGTCAACACTGATCACATCCACGGTCACCTCGTCGCCGCTTCGCCGGAGCTGGCCGAACAGGACGGAGTGGCAACGCCAGGTCGCGTGCGCCTCATCTCCGTTCCCGACGGCCTCCCGGTGGAGGACGCCCGTGTCGACCTCGGAACGCTGACCAGCGCGCTGCAGAGCACTCTGCCAGCGTCCGTGGAGGCCATGATCGAGAAGGGGCGGTTCTGCTGCATGGTGGTGGACTACGGCATGACGGCCGGCTTGCGTACGGCCGCGCTCTGGCCGTCGTGCGCCGCTGTGATGGCCGCGGGGCTGGCCGTGCCTCAGCTGATCGCCGACGGCATGCTCGACAAGAACGGTATGAACCAAAAGAACTTGTATCGCAGTATGAACAAACAAGCGCGTTCCATGGGGCAAGAGATTCAAATCGTCCACAATTTCAGGTTTACCGACGGACAAAGAGATCCCTCCGGTAGGCGACCTGCAGATGAACCTTGCGCCGCTCTCCTGGAACGCCGTTGGCACCGACGAGACGCAGAAGCACATATTCCGGTGCCTGAAGAGCATACTACAGGTGTTGGGCATGGCAGACCTCCTGATGTCCAACACGGTAAAGGAGCTGGAAGAAGGCATCCTGTCGCGGTACCCTACCATCCTCCCCATCGGGCCACTGCCGACGGGTCTCCGTCAGGGTAAACCTCTCGGCAATTTCTGGCCTGAGGATGCCAGCTGCATGTCCTGGCTGGACAAGCAGGCGGACAGGTCAGTCGTCTACGTGGCATTCGGTAGCATCGCCGTGCTGGACCGGAAGCAGTTCCACGAGCTCGCTCGCGGGCTGGAGCTGTCGGGGAGGCCGTTCCTATGGGTCGTCCGTCCAGGCCTTGCGGATGATCTCACTTTTCCTGATGGTTTTCTTGAAACCGTGGCGAAAAGAGGCAAGATTGTGAGCTGGTCACCACAGCACAAGGTTCTAGCTCACCCTGCCATTGCTTGCTTTGTGTCGCACTGCGGGTGGAACTCAGTGATGGAGGGGGTTCGAAAAGGCCTGCCGTTCTTGACCTGGCCGTACTTTGCGGACCAGTTCATCAACGAGAGCTATGTCTGTGACGTTTGGAAGACAGGCATGCGCCTGGTGAAGGACGACGACAGCTGCCTGGTGACGAGCTCTCACATTGCTACGCAGCTGGAAAAACTTATGAATGATGCCATGACCGCGTCAAGGGCGTTGGAGTTGCAGCAAGTTGCGTTCAAGAGCATCAGCAAGGACGGCACTTCGCAGAAGAATCTAGACACTCTTGTCAACACACTGAGAGGCTGATCGAGAACAGTACAGCCCCTCCATCGCTTAAATGGTTTACATATGACTGTAATATCTGCCAATTCTCTGTCAAGGAGCTGGTAATCGTTTTCATGCATTGAAATAAAGGATTTATTACTTCAAACATAGGTGCACGAAATTGTGTTGCAAGTGCAAAAGCTCCTCAGTCACAAACCCGAATTTCAAATTAACTCCGAAAAGATTGAGTGGGCCAACAAAAGAATAGCACAACATTTTCCCAGATCAGCAAAAAACGGTAGCAAAACTTCCATTGCTATCATTACAAGGAAGATTTTACGAGAATTTAGTGATGGCCATGGCTGCATTTTCAGTCATGACCATTCAAGATGTGACCTTCAAAACATCATAAGCTCTCTACCATCATCGCACTGAACAGGTCTGAAACCTAAGAGATCTGCAGGGCGCAGCGCATTCTACAATGGAATTGTACTGAGTAGGGAAAAAACATGACTTCCGAGAGATTGAGCGTCTAGTCCTGAAGCTAAATTGATTAGAAGCCAAAGAAGCCAAGTTCCGTTGCTCTTTCCTTCTCAAATGTTTCAAAGTACTGGTAAATGATTGTGACAGCAAGCAATATACCAGTTCCAGATCCAATGGCCCCCATAAAGTCAGCAAGGACAGTCAAAGCGCCAATGCACACACCACCAAAGGCTGCTGCGGTTGGGATGTATCTGTTCAGTTCCTTCTGAAGATTTGATTCACGATGGCCAGGCATCACCATTTGTTGTTCCTGTTGATTATCCATATTAGTACTCATGCAAAGCTAAACAATGGAAGAACACAAGACAACTTGTATTGTATGACTTATAGTTTTAGGCATTAATAAGCAAGAAGACCCAAGTGAACCATTGGAAATGCAAATATTAGGTTTCACTAACTTTAAGGAATAGCCTCTGAAGTTTGAAATAGACAATATAACTACCAAATACAAAGCATGAGAAGAAAACTGACATCCTATAATGCAGGCTTTAAATATTGTTACTGGTGACCAAGAACATGCAAACAGAACAAAAAATCACCATTCCATTTCACAGATGATAAACAAAATGGAACATTACAAGCTAAAGTTGAGGCATGCTTTCCAAGCATAAAAAACATGTCCAACACATTTATGTAGTTAGTCTAAATAAGATTGGTTCAAAAAATACCATCTCCATTTAAAAGCATATAAGAAAATGAAATGGTAGCTAACAGCATTTATGCATGTAAGCAATATACCTTGAGCTGCTTGGCAACATCCTTGGCCGATGAACCAGAGACTTCGATCCAGGTCTTTGAGAACAGGGCGCAAGCAGACAGCATGAAAACCACATAGAACAGCGCATGGAATGGATTTGCAAGAACATCAGCCAGGCTACATAGTTTGCAACAAGCAGTTAGTAACACTTATGGTTGAAAATGATAGAGGCACAGAATATATCTCAAAAAAAAATGTTATATTAGTTGTCAGAATGGATGCTAGACAACAAAACAAACACCCCTGTGAGTCAAAATGTGGTAAGAGTAGTGAATTACCTTGAAGGGGCAGTGACATAGTAAGCAAGACCACCAACAGGAATAGAGTGACCAGAATACTCTGATTCCTTCCATATCCCAAGGAGGTTCACCAGGAAATTTCCACTGTACTTCCTGTAGAGCAGCTGTCACAGCAATAAACTACATGTTACCACTCGAACAAAATTACGTAACTGATTGCACAATTAATCTCTGCATACCTGGGATATAAAGTAGAGGTTTGTAATCAACGCAGAGTGTAGAATGATGGGCATGTTAGAAGTGTAAAACAGCTTAATAGGATAGGAGCCTTGCTGTCCACGAGCATTTTTCGACCTCACTGGAAGCACAACACGGAAACCTTGGAAGTAGATAACTATGAGGAACACCAACACAGTGGCAAGCAAGTTGGTCACATTGGGAAGATTCTGGCGGTAGAACGCCTCACGGAGTGCTCGGACCTTGTCAGTTCTAGTAATCAACAGATGGAATAAAGCAATAACAGCCCCTTCAAATTCAGCGCCACGACCACTGTTGATTGTTGTTGGGCTAAAGGCCTTCCAGATGATATTCTCACTGCAGAAAAATAAACTCAATGTAAGAATAAGACTTGTTAATGGATACATCAATTAGCGAATCAAGTAACAGGTATTTACCAGATATTAGTGGCAATGAACAGAGAAATGCCAGAACCCAAACCATATCCCTTCTGGAGAAGTTCATCCAGGCAAATGACAATGATACCAGCAAAGAACAGTTGGAGTATAATAAGAATAGCATTCCCGGTGCCAAGTTGGCTTACGCTACCATACATTCCTGACAGGACGTATGCCACTGCTTCCCCAATAGCAATTAGGATGCCAAGCAACTTTTGGGCACCGTTCCTGAGTACAAAACATAAAGAGATTAGAAAAACGGAACATTGCTAATCTAACAAGCCACAAACTTGACAGCATGAAAGAATTAATTAGGGACCAAAAAATATTTCAGATCACACACACACGCAAAACTAGAGTTCTACTGCAGGTTAAAATGACTTAAATACCTTAATAGAGGAACTCTGAGGCAGTGCTCAGTTGCATACATGAACAGAATCTTAAAGAACTTTCCTCCGGCAAAGGGATACAAATATTTTTTTTCGATACGAGGTTTTTCCCCCACCCCGATCCCCAACCAGGAGACATTTAAAGGGGATAAAAATATAATACAAAACATTTATGGTTTACAAATCAAAGTTTATGAATCTCCATGTTTTCATTCAGTTTCTTAAAAATTTGATAGATAAAATATTCACCAACTACAAAATAAGTGCCACAGATCACTAGATTTATTCTGTTGCAACAAATGCACCATTATGTTATGCTGAATATGAAGAAAACATTATAATACGAACCAGTTACTTCCAAAACTGTCATTCTGCAACAATTATAGTACTTACAGGAGGGCACGGTCCTCTCGAACACTATTATCAACTTCAATAATCTTTGATCCCACCAAAAGTTGCATAACCATCCCAGATGTCACAATTGGGGTAATACCCAGTTCCATGACAGTCCCACGGTTAGATGCAAGGATGACACGCATCCAGTAGAAAGGATCAGCCCCAGTGGTCGAGTGAATGCCATATAGCGGGAGCTGGCTGCAAACCAGGAAAATAAAGAGAGAGATAACGGTGTAGATCACTTTCTCCCTGAATGGGATTTTCCTGTCAGCACTCTGAACTTCTGGCAAGAAAGCCAGGAAAGGCCTGACGAGATGCAACACTCTGAAACCGCCAGCCATCTTGACCTGCAGACATGCAAAATAAACTGATTAATATAACATCCAGAGCAACAAATTCCAAAACATCTGAGAAGAAAGAACTATCAGCACGACACAAATTCATACAACTGCAGTCTCCATCATGGGAACTGCAGTGCAGCATCACCCAGAACAGAATGGAAAGCACGACCAAGACACTTCATAGACATCTCTGCCCCCCCCCCCCCCCCCCCCCACCCCCAC